>CABFPE010000826.1:121034-141383 GCA_900660155.1 Hofstenia miamia
GACAGGAGAAGAGATAGACGAGTTGATTTTGACACACTGGTGGCGATTGGTAAGGTGAGACTGGAACAGTTCGATGAAATCCACATCAAAACCAAATAAACGTAACTTGTCAAGCAGAATGGAATGAGAGAGGCGATCAAACGCTTTTGAGATGTCAAGAAAGATAATACAACCAGGATAATTACTATCAGAGTGAAAGTAGCAATTTTCGATCAGAGTGAGCAGGTTAGTAATCGTAGAGCGACCAGGAAGGTTGCCATGCTGGGAAGAGATGAGGTGACGAATTTTCGGGAATACATAACGAAAAACAAGGCGTTCAAAGATGATAGACAGTCGAGATAGAATAGCTATTGGGCGGTAGGACGTGACCTGCGAGGAGGGAAGCTGATTAGATTTTAACAGCGGAGAAAAATGGTGCTGAACATTCGTCTCCACTCCAACAGATTAAATAAACTTCATGAATGCCTTAACTAAAATGGAGATCATTGATAGGACATCAAAAAGTATGTTGTGGATGCGATTGTCCAAAAACTACAAAAGTGGCATTCATAATGACAGCTTTGCCACCAACTGTTTAAACAATTTTTTGTGCATTACGAATCATTCGACCTGAATTCAGGGCTTCCATGAAAGAATACTTTTCTTCAAACAAATGGATTCTGAACTTTTCATAAATTACGCTGTTTCTTTTGACATTAATCACGCAGTTTTCCTTATAAAATTCATTGACAAGGTTCGCTTCTAATTTTAATTTCAAATTTTCATGCAAGTACATGAGGGCGTTATTGTACTTTAGGGGACCCAGTTTAAGTGACGTCATAAAATGGGTATTAAACTCTAACCTTAACCCTAACCCTACTCCCCAACCAATGCAATTATATTGCATTTCATCTTGTTGATTAATTTTTTGCAAAACACCCAAGTTTTGAGTGAGGGATTGGGGTTAGGGTTAGAGTTTTATACCCATTTTATGACGTCACATAAACTGGGTCCCCTAAAGTACAATAACGCCACAGAAAATATACTAAATGTTTTCAAATAATTGAACAGCATTCAAATATATTTTTGAATTATTACCGCTTTATTAACTACAACACCCAAGCTATAGTTAAACATGTGAAGAATCTAATAATATACCTCGATTTCTTAACCTGGATTACCTAGCATTGTTAAATAAGCAACTAAATTTTTCTAAATTTTTTAATAACCAAAACAAACAAACAGATGAACCATATGTCACTTAAACTTGAAACGATTACTCCTTGTGAATAAATTTACTTCTAATGGTTCAAATGAGAGAATTAAGAAAAATTTGTAAAAATAGTAAATTCAATGAAATTATCAACACTTGGAAGTATATGTACATCCTAATACTTGTGCGAAATGAAACTTGAAACAAACAAAAACGTGCGATATATTGCTGTTGTGAACTGTTACAGAAATATATATTTCAAATATTATCACGTAACATTCAAACAAAATATGACTTTCATTTTAATTGGTTAATATCTTGAAGTTGTCGTAATTATTTCTGACGTATTTGGAAATAAAAATTATGCGATGTGCTAGGAAGATAATCTATTTCATCCTAATAAGATATATATTCAAATCATTATTTGAATTTTTAATTTGCATGAATCATATTCATAAACCTCAACTTCGATCTTTGCTGATTTTTATCAAATAAATATGGCTCATTTAAAAGTGAGAAAAACATGTTTACCTTAGGTCTCATGTATATAAAGGAATATCTTATTAATCTTTGTACAGCAGAAGCAAAAATTTGTTTTCCATATATATAAAGACAAGCTCAGGTCAACAGAGCTGGACAGAGACGAAAACCATGAGAACCAGCAATGAGAGCTAGAAGAGTTGAGATACAAACTGATACAAGAAAATGAAGAGGAAAACCCAAGGACACCAAGAACACATGGGATAACAGTTCAGCAAATGAAAGAGAGGAGCCTACAGGCATCACCCACAAATTTCAAAAATCAATTTACAGAAGTAGAAGAAGAAGAGGAAGAAGAGAAGAAAAAAATTACTGATGAAATTATGAAAGCAGTGATGAACCAACTCACAATAGACAAACAAACAAATGTGTGAAGAAGACCAACCTACGAGAGCTCAATGCTACTGGAATACAGTCACAATGACACAATACCATTCAAGGCAATTTTGCCAAAATTCAATGGGAAGGTCAATAGCTATAATCCAACATTTCTAGAATGTCTGCAAATGTTTGAAATTACAATGGCCAAAAGGAAAGTAAACCAATGGGCAGCAGCTGCAAGATTCCCATTATACTTAACAGGAGCAGTGTCTCAATTCTACCTACTCTTAGATACTGAGACAAAATGAGACTACAAACTGCTAATCAGAGACTTTGTAGACTACTATGAGAATGAAAGCTTTAAAAACCAGTTCTGAATAATACTGAATTCAACAAAGATGAGAAAGACAGACAACATATGAAATTACATCCAGCAAGTGGAGTGATGGGTGACACTCAGCTCAAGAGGGAATAAATACTCAAAATATGATCTTTTCTCCCACATCTGCAAGGGAATGTCAGAGAACATCTGGACCCAATTTGAAATTAAATCTAACAGTAATGAAAAATTGGAGAAAATGATTAGGAAAGCAGTAGATATACAGGCAACAATAAAAAAATGCCTGCATCTACAAGAAACCAGCCTGGAATAAAGAAAAGCCACTAGAATGGCAGAACAGCTATAAAACACAGACAGGGAGCATGAATGCTTTCAAAGAATAGAAGACAGAGAAATTTGTCAACATAAAAAGCAAAGAGGGCAAATCAAAGAAAATTAGAGAAAGAGACATTAAGTGCTACAACTGTGAACAGAAGGGACACAGAAAATGCAAATGTAGGAAACAAATTAATATGATCAGAGAAGAAGAAGCCTATTACAAAGACAAAGATGTAATTGAATCTGAACCAGAATTACTGGTTGATCCCTAAATGGAAGAAGAATTGGAAAACTAGCTAGAGCACTGACTCCAAAATCTGAGCACCAATAATTTTCATGATGAACTTGGACAATATCAACACAATAACAATATTGATAAATGGAATATTAACAAAGGCAACAATTGACATGGGAGCAGCAACATCAATAATAACAGATGAGTGTGCTACAAAACTGGGATTTAAACAAGAAGATTTGGAATTATCAAACAAAAGACTAATCAATGCATCTAGGGAATACAAAGACACAAAAGGTAAGCTCAACACAGTACAAATCAGGATAGCAAATACAACCTTTGAGCAATCACTAGTAGTAGTAGACACTCACAACAATTTATTGCTGCATGAGGTGATACTTGGCAATGACTTCCTAACAAAGAATGGATGTGTAATAAATTATCCCAATAGAACAATTAAAGTGAGAGAAGAAGAAATCAAAATTGAAGAGAAAGAAGGAAAGCTATCAACAATAGCATTTGAACTGTAAGAAGATATAAAACTGCAGCTGTACCAGTGGAGGATGCATGAAATTAAAGTGGAAGAAAAGATCACAGCAGAGATAATGATCTACAATAACAAAGGGATCAATTCAAAAAGTCTAAATGCCATCAAGTTGGTGTGCCATAAGAAACAGAAGAGGGAGAATGCCAATACTAAATGCAACTAATCACAACATCAACATAAAGAGAACAAATGTAAGAATACTTGGAAAGTATGTCAAATTCAGCATCAAACCCATTTGTAAAACAATGGAAGACATTGATGAGCAGAGTATTTTGTATGGTCAACTTGAGGACTTACAAATGAAAACAGGAGGTACTCCCCACAGCTGATTCAAGGGCAGAGGGATGAAAGCAAATGAGGAAGATCAGTATAAAACACCAGATTTGTTGGAGGAGGAATACCAACACCTGAACAAAAACTGAATAAAACTGCCAGTAAGGTGAGTGCCAGAGCAGCTGAAGGACAAATACAATAGAATACTCAATGAACTGATTGACAATAGAATAATTTGACCCAGTGAGAGTCCATACACAGCACAAATGGTATTTGTAAAGCAAGGAGAAAAATACAGACTATGCATAGACTTCCAAAAGCTGAACAAAGTAACAAAGAAGGACTTGTACCTGCTTCCTAGAATAGAAGATATGCTATATGAAGCAAGAAGCACAAAAATTTCATGTTGATAGATCTATGCAAAGAATATTGGCAAGTCAGAATGGAAGAAGAAGACATTGAAAAAACAGCATTTATAACTCCATACAGTTTGTATGAATAGATAGACATGGCTTTTGGCTTATGTAATGTGCCAGCAATGTTCCAGATGTACATAACAAAAGTACTAAAGAACAAGAAACACAAAATGGAAGAAGGAGTGAATGCATATATTGATGATATTATCATAACAAGCAACATGATAGAAGAACACTTAGAGAAACTTGAAAGAACACTATCAATCCTGGAAAAACCAGGCCTAAGAATCAATGGAAACAAATGCAATATATTAAAGGAGAAAATCATTTTTCTAGGACAAGTGATTGAGAAGGGGCGAATATGCATGAAAGGCAACACTAGAGACATGATTCAGAAGATAGAGAAGTCAAACAACAAAAAAGACATACAAAGAATAATGGGTTTCTTTAACTATTATGGAACATTCACACCCAACATCACAGGAAAGACTGCCAAGATGACACAGCTTGTGAGGAAGTCAGTGCCTTTTATATGAACATGGCAAGAACAGGAGGAACTAGACAATATAAAAGAAGAGTTAGCCAAACTGCCATCACTGAACACACCCAAACATATCAAAACATTCATTCTGGATTGGGATGCTAGTAAGGTGGCAATCAGAGCAACATTTGGACAACTAATGAATACCAAAGAGGTGCCAATACAGTTTTTCAGTATTAAAACTAAGAAACAAGATAGCAAATTAGTACTTGGTGACGAATAATTTGACCAAATGAAGGGGGGCGAAAATGCTTCCATTATTTTTAGCCATTTTTGGCAGATGAATAAATTCAAATTTCAATTGACAGGTACTTTTCAAATTCAACTATAAATAGAGTGAGAATTAATTTGGAAACTGTTGAAGTAAATTCTTCAAAAATCTTATCTTTAGATTTTATTCAGTTTGCTTACTTATAAATCATGTCAAGCAAAATAGTAGATGCAGTAGTAGTGGCTTGGGCACACATCAGGAGCAGTTTGAGGGTCCTTGATCCAAGCCATTAACCTGCATTTACATGAGGTGTACAAATAGGAGTTTTACTCTGTTTAGCTGACTATCAATTCAATTGTTTGCATGTATTAAATAATTGATTAATGAAGAATGTGCTAGGAAGCCTACCATAGGTTATATTTGTATTACATATATAATTAGGTGACCCATAAATAGACTGATAAAATGACCATGCATTTAACATTATTTAAATGTAAGGTAGGAAGCTGTAAGTAACTAGTTACTTTATTTATCTATGTTAATTAAAGCTGATAGTTTTTGGTAATAACTGAAGTAATATTTATTAAACAGCTAGTGACACTGCCAGGTTGTGAAGTACTAAATTTAACATTACAAATTGAGTTTAAGTCAGTTACAACCAGCCTTGAGAGCTGCACTGAGTTAGGATAAGGAACACATAAGTTACTTTGTTGAGTGAGACTTGGAACTACTCATACAACAATGGAGGCACACAAATGTGGATTGGTTCAGAGATCAGAGTTGGCAAGAGGCCATACTGAAATCATGGAATGGAACTGCATCAATGGCATACCTAAATAATATGGAGTTATTCAAAGTTAATGCAAGTTAATAATAATGTATCTCATGTTGGAGCAGAGAAATAATATCAGTGCATCTATACCCACATATAACAGGAAACAATGATTTAAAAAAATAATTAACTCTGTTAACACTTGGTAGCAGATACTACAATATTGTAGAGTCACTTTTTTTATATTAATTCATGATCTAAAGTAATGCTCCTCAATTGTTGCTAACTTGTTATTATTGCTCAATTTAATTTGTGAGGGAAAACGTGATGTTTAAGTTGTAAACAAGGACATGTAATGTAGAATCGGTGGCTGGTAAGACTTAGCTAG
This sequence comes from Hofstenia miamia, assembly GCA_900660155.1. Taxonomy (NCBI): domain Eukaryota; kingdom Metazoa; phylum Xenacoelomorpha; order Acoela; family Hofsteniidae; genus Hofstenia; species Hofstenia miamia. The sequence continues at coordinate 127,129 of CABFPE010000826.1, forward strand.
AAACTCGATTGACTCTGCAGAAGGTTTAATTAGTGTTCAGTACAGCCACGATTCCAAGAAACAGCTTAGATTAGAACTTATAACAACAGATGTAACATTGGTAATTCATCCAAGTAACAGAACTACTTTTAGGTAAGAACCAAGATGACCAATTCCTATGGCTTCCAGCCGAAGCGGAGCTTCCAGAAGTAAAGTGCTTAACCTATTGACTGGTGCTACCCTATCTGTCTCACTTGTTTAATTTCTATCTCAATTCGAAAAAACAACCTACTTCTCATTTTCATTGTTATCTCTCAGCTAACTATTAAATAATCTGTAATTGCCAGATATTCGTGCTAGCCAACGGCATGGTATCATCACAGTGTTAGATCTTATAGGTGCATGTACGTGTTGAACTACTAACGAGAGATTTATTATTTCCTTATGCGTAGCCGTATACATAACTTAAAGGACCACAGTTCGGACTGGAAAGATCGAAAGATCCCCAGGAGCAACTTGTCGCCCCGTGCTAATGAAAGCACTCCCGAATTGTCGCCGATCTTAAGCAATAATTATCATTTAAAATAATAAATAAATAAAAGGTACAACGGTAAGAGCGATAGTTAAGAGTAGACAAAGTCTATTGAACATTCGCTACAGTGTTCTCACTTTTTATACAAAAAGATTCATTTTACCTGTCTTTGTTTACACTAATCGATATTCAACGTGGTTTAACATGTCTGTAATAATTTTCCCTCGTAAATTAAATTTGAGCAAAACAAAGCACCGACGAGGGGACACAAGACTGATAGCAACAAAACTAATCTCGAAAAAGGAACGTCATAGTGACGTCAAAATACAATTGATTTCGATCGAAATAAAAAGATATAAATGGCACTAAATTTCCCCGAGCGACTCTACAGTAAAAAATTATGATTTTGTATAAATGTGAGAGACACTGTAAAGAAGGAGCAATTGATTTTATCTCACTAAAACTGCATTTGCTTTGCTTTACCATTGTTCTGTTTTATGATTATATTGTTATGATAATTGCTTAAGTTTCTTGCAACAATTTGGGAGTCACTCTTCTGTGCTAGGGACAACAGCTAGTTTCTAGACAGTAGCAGCCCAAATAGTGGACCACATTAGGTAATAGCTGTGGCTATGTGTAGATATAAAAACCTTTTCATTTGAATGCAACATGAACAGACACTTATAATTGATTACACTGTGATAATATTATGCCATTGGTTAGCCTGAATGCATGGCAATTACATGCTCTTATTACATGAGCTGAGAGATAATAGAACAACTGAGATAGTTTATTGAGGTAGATAATAATATGTGAGACAAATAGCATAGCACCTTTCAAGCAAGTTTACAAACCTCTCTTCTTAGATATCACCCTGGTGTGAAGCCATATGAATTGGTCCTCCTGGATGTTTTTCTCTAAACAGTTACTAGCTACTTGGATGAATTACTGATGTTTTCTATTTGTTTATTGTTCACTAGAATCAGGGCCACTACAAGATGATCACTCTTGCAACCTTCTACCATGACATTAAGTTCCCAAGTGCTGTTATAGTTCCAGCCCTGATTCTACATGGTGACCCTGAAGTGATCCTGAACTGTCACCAAGCTCAATTGATGTTCTTAACTTGTTTACTTTGGTTCTATTTATTCCTACTTGATTTTTTCTATCTGTTCTTGCATTTTGGATTTCTTACCAATCACTACTGTACCACATAATTGCTGCTATTCTAGCAACTGTTGTTATTACTTGAGTTTTGTATGTGCTCTTAAATTGTGATGTATTTTTCTGAAAGTTCTTGTTTTCTCTATTTTGTTTTACACTATGGATTCTAGTAGCACTGTTGTTTTTTCTCCTATTGGGACTCCCTTGCAGAGTATCTCCTGGGTGAGTGCTGGTAGCCAGAACATTACCAGTACCAGAAAAGTACCATTGGATCATTAGTTAATTTGTCTTTACCCACTTCCCCTATTCAAACATCTCCAGTGATCCACCAATACATTCTCAATAGCACTACTGCTCCACCAATCCCTGCTTGTCCATATGGAGACCCAATGCCAAGATTAGACACTCAGATGTTAGAAATTGAAAATTTGAAAGAATCTTTATCCCAGCAAATAGCAATGAGAATGGAATGTGAACAGCTCATCAAATCTCTGCAAACTGAATTAAACTCCCAGCACACCAAATATCAGAACAGGGAACAGAGAATGCTGGAAGCAATCACTTCCTTAGAACTTCAAATTCATGATCTTGTATCTACAGGTACCAGCCCCATGGCAACTGCTCATATAGAAGTACCTCCTCCTTCAAGTCTTGCTAGTTCTGTCAACTACATTACATGGGCTGTATTGGATGAAGTCTTGGAAGCATTTAGAGAGAAATTTACAAATATGATCACACAAATCATGTCTACCCAGTTCACAGAGGTTCCCACCTAGCTCTCTGTGAATTCTGTAATGCCTAAATCTGCTTCACTGGCCACTTCACTTGTGAATTGTAATCCAACATTTACCCAATCTGCTTTGATGCATGTGTCAACATTATCTACTGTAGCCATACCAACTCCTCAAAAAACTGCATCCTGTGAATAGAAACTTGATTCCTCTAGCACCTGTTGATACCACTGTTGTGCCTACTGTTTCTGAGCATATGGCATCTGGACTTAGTTATCCTAGTACTCCTATCAGGTCTGCAACAACTAGCCAGCCACATTTTACTAGGTTAATCATTCCTGTTGAACCCAGTGGCCATGAATTCTTTAATAAGCATTCCATTTTACCCAAATTCACAGGCTGTATTGATGAGGTATCACAATCATTTGATGAATGGTTCTTTTTATTTGAGCTTATGATGAAACAGTATCACAATACACAAGATGCTGCTGCAGTCCAGCCACCAATGTATCTCCAGGGACTCACTTACAACCAATATATTGTAGAGTCACTCAGGGCCTCTCTTTTATTTTATTTTAATTTTAGGCACTCTCAAATTAATTTGGTGCTATTTAGTTTAATGAATTATTAATTTGTAATCTTTTTGAACTTAAGTTTCAAACTTAGTGATTGTCCCCTTGAGCTTTAGATTATGTGTAATTGCTCAGTTAATTTGTGAGGGAAATGAACTTTTGTAAAAAATGGTAAATATTTACCTTCTTTTGTAATAAATAGGGAACTTGATTGTAAGCAAACATCAAATAAATTTTGTTCTCACTGGATACTCTTTGCTTTTCTATTATTTTATATTTTACTAACCATTTTAGCTCTGGTATGAATTTTATAATAATGAAATTGTAAGATCCAGTGATAATGAGGGAGGAACTCCGCTGTGCCTGGGGCGATAACTCACTCCATGACAGATGTGAGCCCATATTGTGGTTGCTTTAGGCTACATATAGGCATAGGCAATAAAAGAACTACAACATCTATCAATCAAACATGCACAAATTAGAACACAATGTGAATATACTATGCTGTTGGTGTACAGGAATACATTGTAACTATACATTATTTAATATCTTATTACATGCTTTGTCAGCATATACTCTGTCCCCTGTGACACCACCATTCATTCCCCCCATTACCTCTTTTACAAGTGGAGCACCTACCTTCACTCAGTCTACCCTTTCTCAAGTCACAATGCTAACTACAGTATCTACACCAAGTTCTTGTACCCTGAGCATAACAGTTGTGCCTCAGGCAACCATGAATGTCTCAGTTAGTCCCACTACTACTACTGTTCCACCTTCTCTCTGAGTGACCCTATTAGGCCCACAACAACTCATGGAAAACGCTTCACTCAATCCATCCTGCCTACTGAAGCACCAGGGAAGGAATAATCAAATCTTTTCAATAGACACTCAGTGCTGCCTAAATTCACTGGCCTTGTGTACAATCAGTATATGATGCTGGATAGGGAAGTTAAGACAAATTACCAGTTACTCATTGGTCACTTTGAGGACCACTACAAAGCACCTCACATCAAACAGCAATATAAGATGCTCTTATGTTATCTTTCCTTCAAGAAGGGTGATGATGTGAGAACCTACATTATGCAAGTTGATAGACTCTTTTGCCTCAGCAAACTAACTCCAGAATACTTGAGACACGATCTCTTCTCTTACATTTGTTGGGGATTTCCTTCTACAATCAGAAGCTGCCTTGAACTTAAATGTGATCTGGAACTGGTTTGGAATTTTTTTATTAAGAAGGTGATTAGCATTGTTTATATGCTACAGAATACTACATGCATTGAGAGAGATGCTGGTGACCTGAAGACGGGTCAAACTACCACTAAGTCATTAACCTCATTAAGTTCTGCTACAGTGCAGAAGAAGACAGATACTGAAAGACAGTCAGCTCACATTCATACCCAGTGTGGGGCAGTTATCTGCCTCATTGCAGATGGTGATGGTATCATCATCAATGAGCCTTCCATTGAAGAGTGTACTCCTGACACCCTGTCAACCATTTAAATTAGTTGGAGCACAGCCTCCCAAAAACCATGCACATGATGTTTTGGTGATAACTTGGTTGCTACGCACTAACGTCATCCCTGCAGACGTGAACAGACTGCTGATTAATGCCACCATTGATACAGAAGCTTCTGTATCCATCATTGGCAACACCTGCTGTGACAAGCTTTGCCTACAGAGAGAAGATCTGTTACCTTCCACTGCTTCTTTTATTGGATGCTTCAGGGAATACTATTTCACTGAAGGGCCAGATTAACAACCTTGAGTTGCATATCCATCAGGAATGTTTTCACGTGGACCTCATTGTGGTTGACACCTGCAATCAGCCTCTACCATATGATGTCATTCTTGGGAATGACTTCCTTGAGAGAAACACATGTGTAATTGATTATGGAACCAACACTCTCTCAATTAGCAAAAGTGAGCTGCAGGAGGAGCTTATTACTACCTGTAACCAAGAAATCTTGTTAACATTAACTGATACTATTGTCATGGAACCATGGCACTGGCAACAAGTTGCCAACACTATGAGCTCTCCTTACAAGGGGGACGTCATGATCTCTGGACAAAGGGGAAAACGCCTTAATGGTTTACATCTTTCTCCAGACCTCTGTCACATTTCTCATGGAAAGACTTACGCCACTGTGCTCAATAGTTCCACACACTTGATCCAAATGGATCCCACAAAGACATCTATTGTCACAATGCTGGTCCAACTCGAACTTAAAGCTGCAGTTCTTACCACAATTCACAATCTAAGTGAACCAAGTGATCCAGTTCAGATCCCAGTTGTAAATGAGAGAACTCATGGACATCTGAGTCCACCAGAATGGGACGTGCTCTCTGCCCTCTTATGTGAGCATCATGATGTGTTCAATTACAGATCAATCAGTATTGGAAAAGCCATTAGGGAACAACATGCCATTGAAACTAAGAGTGATCACCCCATTTGGTTGCCAGTTTGACGGGTACCTGAGAACTTAAGAGCTGAGTATGAACAGATCCTTAGCAACCTCATTGAAAGCAGGATCATACAGAATAGTAATAGTCCATATGCTGCACCTACAGTGTTCATTCACCAAGGCAAGAAGTACTGCCTCTGCATTGATTTCTGGTGATTAAATGATATCACAACTAAGGATGCATATCTGTTACCTTGTATCAAGGACCTACTCTATGATGCCAGCAAGTACAAGTTATTTTCATGCTTGGATCTCTGTAAAGCCTATTGGCAGATAGCAATGAAGTCTGCCAACACCCTTAAAACTGCTCTTATTGCGCCTTACAGCCTCTTTGAGTGGAAGTACATGGCCTTTGGGCTTTGCAATGCTCTGGCCACATTTCAGCATTATGTCACACGTGTACTACAGAATGGTGCTAACATTCTTGAACCTGGGATCACCACATACATGGACAATATTCTCATTGCTGGACACACATTCTCTGATCAGTTAGATAAACTGGGTTGCACTCTTAAGATCCTGTACAACTCTGGACTCTGGGTAAATGGAAACAAATGTTCACTCATTTTGCCACAAGTCACCTTCTTAGGCAGGGTAATTGAACCCAGAAGAATATTGATTATGAATGATGCAAAAGACCACCTTGATTGAATTGAGACTCTGCACTCAGGCAGGGATGTCCAATGCCTGATGGGCTTTCTTAACTATTATGGCTCCTTCATCTCTGAACTAGGCAACCAAACCAAGCATATCTCTAATTTACTACAAAAAACACTGAATTTTGTTGGACCTGGGTTGAGCAAGAGGAGCTGGATGCTGTGAAGTGAGAGCTCAGATGGATCCCTAGTCTGAACATGCCAGATTACACAAAAGAATTTACCATTGATTGTGACTCAAGTTCAGTCACCATCAGTGGTGTGCTCAGCCAGGTGATCAACAGCCAGGAATGCCCAGTACAATACTTTAGTCAGAAGCTCCACAATGCAGAGCTAAATTATTGAGCAACAAAGACTGAGATGGTAGCACTTGTTGAGAGTCTGAAGAAGTTCTGATTCTTCATCCTAGGTCACCAATTTGTTGTTTGTACCAACAACTCTGCACTAGCATGGCTTAAGAAATTCTCTGGTGACAAGTCAAACATTGTTGCCTGATGGTTGGAATACCTTAACAACTTCTCTTTTATGATCATTCATCGTCCTGGGAAATTGCATCTCAATGCTGATGATTTCACTGCTCTGCCATGTTATAAGAGAGACCTGTGAAAGCTGCCAGGTGAAAAAACTCTGTTTGGATTCATCCCAGCTTGTGAGTATGAGCTCCTCCCTAATGTCAACACAGATCAAAATGGGAAAACAATCCTCCCCATTATGGTGAAGGAGGAGATTTTAGAAAAGGAAATTGCTGCCCATCAATTACATGACAAAGTCTTGTCTGAAATTGTCTTTAAGATCAAGCACCCCAACCATGCTATCAGTGACTTTGCTAAGAGATACTTTCAACATTATCATTGGAAGCTTACCAAAGCTGGACTCCTCTACACACATAGTCAGAACAACTGTCTGGCAATCCCAGAGTATTTTAAGTGAGATCTGGTCCAGAAGATCCATGAATGTGGACATCTCAGGATTATCCAGATGGAAAGAACATTTAACACTTGTTATGTTACCATCAGTATTAGAGCTATGGTACAAGATGTGATTGATAAGTGTGAAGCATGCCTGCTTCAAGGAGCCAGACACTTTCCAGAGCAGTAAGCCAAGCTCCATTGTCAGGTCACCAAAAGAACTAACAAAGTGGTCCACATGGACATTGAAAAACTATCAAGGGATGAGCAGGGATTTCAATATCTGTTGGTCTTGATAGACCACTTCACTAAGTATGCATGACTCATCCCCCTTGACAATACCACTGCTGAAGTGATCTGTGAAAATATCATGAAAGACTGGATCTTTAAGCTCAGGCCTATGGAGCATTTGGTCCCTGACCACAGTCCTCAGTTTGAAAACTCTTTAATGTCCACTCTCATGAAAGAACTTGAAATTGTACATGATTTCACCACTGCTCACCACCCACAGTCAAATGGTGTCATTGAGCAACTGAGCTGCACCATCATTAAACTGATCAGAGTTGCCTTAGTCCATGCTGCCAGTTGAAACTGGAGATGTGTCATCAAAGCACTCAAATTTTTTTACAATACCACCATTAATTCCACCACCAAAGTGAGCGCTTTCAAAGACATGTTTGGCCGCAAAGTGAGCATTCCCCTGTTGATCATGTTCCCAGACTACAATGAGCCAACCTTGGACAACTTTGTGAACCAGATGCTACAGGAATTCCGGGAAGTGCACCTCTCTATCTGCCTGAATACCAATCAGTCTGTTATTTGCCAGAAAAGAAATTTTGATAAAAAGCTGTACAGTGAACCTCATAAAATTGGAGATTCTGTATTTGCTTATTTTCCTCATCAGGTTACTGATGCAAACCAAGTGTGAAAACTTGCCACTAATAGGCAAGGACCCTTTAAAATAGATAAGGTGTTAGATCACCACAGGTACTTATTAGATAATGGTAGTCACCCACTTTCAGCAACTTAGACAAACAATCAAAGATATACAAAATGCAGTCATTGACAATAATAACGAGTTTTCTCTCATTGATGATGGTGTTAGTGAGATAGAATATTATGATAACAAAACCAAATGTGAGGAGGATGATCTTATACAGGTTGAGTATGATAGTAACCTCAGTAGTAGTAGCAACACCATAGCTACTCCTATTTTGCCTAAATGAAAAGCTAGAGATCAGAGATATTTAGACCATTTAAATACAAAGGAATTGGAACCTTAATCTTATATCTTTGTTTAGCAACTATGAAACAAACAGAATATCAATCCCCAACAAGACACCAAGTACAAAGGTGAAGCAATCCTCAAGATGAAACAAATTGATCAACAACACCTAGACAATCAGATGAAGGCACTTCCTGAAAGCAAAAGCACCCAGCAGAAGACACCCATAGCAGCCATGACTATGAGGGGAGACAACTCTCTCCTCAGGAGCAGACTTCCTGCGACTATGCTTGGAGACAACTATCTGAACATGAGCAGACCTCAGACAAATATGCACAGAGACAACTATCTGTGTGTGAATCCAAGGAGCATAGAGTGCCTTTTGCCCAGTTGTCTAACATAACCTCACCCCTGTTGACTTGAAGCCCCCTCCTAGTCCCAGTCCTTCCTCCTGCAACTCAGCTAGTGTCAGGTCCTGCAAAGCCAAGGAACATAAAGCTAAAATATCTAAAGTTGGTGATGAGATCTTACACCCATATTTTTGCTACTCAGAAAGCAGTTCATTTAGTCAGAGATAATATATCAGAAGAAATGAAGAATAGGTTGCAATGGACATTTAACACTAAGGATCTAACCTGTTCAGTCAACTTGATCCCCTTTGTCATAGACACAGAGCATAGACCTCAGATCAATGCTATTATTTGTTATGATTCTAAGATGTTAGCTGACATGGCGCAACCTTACTGGTGAAGTACTGTTCACACTATGTTTGATGAGGACTTCAACCTGTCTCACCTGTGCCAGTTTCTAAACAGTAAAGAAAAGATAAAGAAATTTGAATGCATCAAAATCAATCTTGATAACCTGCTAGTCATCTACTTTTTTCGTGTCAATGAGGTAAACCACCCCCAAATCATGGAAAAGATTGAAATAGCCTATTGACTCACCAAGGTGGAGAAGATATGCTTAATAATGTTCTTAAAAAAAGAGTACCAGGATACCATCCCAGATGAAGTTGAAAGTTTGTATTTTTGTATGGAGAATTTCACCATTTAGTATAGCAGCTCCTACCAGCCTACACGTATGTATAATACCCACATAATCTCAGCTACTAAAATCATCTACACAGACCTGCTCTTATGTAAGAAAATTCTGACACACTGTATCACAGTTGATACTTGTCTGATTATCAGTATGTGCATCCAGGCTCAATTGCTTGAGTTGATCAATAACAGCTCACCTGGCCTCAGCTCTGATGTCTCTGATCTCCATGTCAGTTTTGCATTTTCACAGAGTGCCACTACCCTGCAAGAAATCAATGAAGTATGGACAAATCTGAAAGCCAATCACAGCCTGGAGACACAATGGCCTACCATCAACATTCAGAGCTCCATGTCACAATATCATTGATCAGTCAAGAGAATGCTTGCTGAGTTACATCTGTCCCCATGACACACAAGATTGTCAGAACTTCTTGGAAAAGATGTTCTCAGAAAAGTTCGCTCCAGTGATCCAATCCCATGGAGCTATGTGGGTTCTTGCCACTTTTCTTACAGTTGATCCTCATCTTCAGCTACCTATGGATAAACCCACCAGAGAGAAACTTGTGAAACAGTGTTCTCATGAACTTGCCCTTGGTCCTGCTGCCTAGAAAGTTGAAAACTGGTTGCTCCAATCTTGCTCATTGCCTGCCTCACCTGGGAAGAATAAGAAAGCAATGGAATGTTTCAAGAAATTCTACACTCATCTCATTAGATCCAGTGGACCTCTTGGTCACCTCCCACCTCAGATGATCATCAACCAATTAGGAGTCGTGTTTTCCAACTTAAATATCTTCTTGGATACCCTCAAGAAGTACATGTGGGGAGCCACTGCCAAGACCAAGTTTCCTTCTCTTAACTCTGAGTACACACCTCTGTGTACAAGTTGACTCATGTGCCATGAATATGGCTCCACCAAACAATTCATTGAATTGGTTGGTCACTACGATGTTCTGAACTGCACAAACCCTGTGACAAGCTACCAAGGATGGCAAGGTCATCCCAATCACTGTTTTAGGGCAGACAATGAAAATGCCTGAACAATTTTACTGTGAGAAAGAGCTCTTATACTCCTCAGCTATTGAGGTATCACTGGCAACAAAAGCCCTCATTGAAGCTGTTAACCTAGAAAAGTTTACTGGGGTCACAGTCTCACCCAAGGTCATGCCTGCCTGGTCTCTTACAAATAACAAACAGATCTTAACAATTGAGCACTGCCCAGAAGAATTCACAGAGAAACCAAAGTGATAGTTGATCACATTGTCAAACCCAACAGTGACAATGATATCCTAGGCATAATGAAATGGTGCCTCACCAAGATGCTAACCAAAGAAGAGCTAGTACTTCTACTATTGCCAGGGTGAAAACTCGCCCTGGACATAGAATGTACCATTGCCTGCCTTTGCCTTTCTACTGCTCAAATTGAAAATTTACAGAGCCATGGACTCTGCAGTGCTTTTTGGGATTCCATCAAGGATGCCAAGATAAATTACCCTGTTACAATCAGAACAACCTCCCTTCAGAACAAGTCCAGCTTTGCCCAGTTGGAAAATAACATTGAGAAAAACAACCTTCTCTGCATCCAACCGCCTTGTTTAATGACACCACTGATTCTGCCATCATGGAGAGTCTGCTGGGGAAAGAAGAAAGTCTCTGCCGATCTCACAGAGCGCATTAATTACGTCTCAACCACCTCCAAAGTTAACATATCTATGCAATCTAAGGAGTATAGGGATATCTGGGATGCATTGCTAGAAGGTGGTAACCCTGAGCATGTATACATCAATGGGAAACTAACCATCAAGGATATTTTTCAGAAGGGCCAGCCTATCTCTACTCAACTAGAGAAAATCCACCAAACCATCAATTCACTCAACCCTCACGTTGTCATTCTATTTCAAGCTGGAGGTGACTTGATGTGGGCTAATAAAGCAGAGACTATAACCTGATATTATGATGTAACCAAGCATATTGAGATCATTACCATGTTACATGCCAGCATCACCAACCCCAAAGAGATGACACTGCAGCAAGTGAATGAGTATTGTTCACTCTTCATTGACCATGCTACCTGTATGGGATCTCTCAAGGAAGTCTTCCTTCACTTTTATCCCAACACCAAGATTAGCACAAACTGTATTTATAAAACAAGGGAGAAATGAGATCACCATCAAGGATGCCTATCCCTTACAACAGATAGAAGACCTTCTGTACAACACATGCTGCTATAAGTTCTTTTCATTCCTTGATCTCTGTGAGGCCTACTGGCAGTTTCCAATGCAACCATCTGATATCCAAAAAACAGCCTTTATCACTCTGTACAGTTTATATGAGTGGAAATATATGGCTTTCAGCCTATATAATGCAACTGTCACTTTCCAGAGATATGTTACTAAAGTTCTAAAGAATGATGCAAATATGTTGGAACCTGGCATCTCTGCCTACATAGATGATATTCTAGTAGCCAGTCAAACATTTCCTGAACATCTTGATAAACTGAGTAGAACACTGGATTTGTTAAACAATGCTGGATTGAAAGTTAATGGGAATAAGTGTGTGCTAGAGCAACAGAAAGTAACCTTCTTGGGGCAAGTTATTGAGCTGGGGAGAATTTCTATAAGAACCAATGCTAAGGACTTTCTGGATAGAATTAAAACCCTGAAAACTACAAAGGATGTCCAGTGACTGATGGGGTTCCTGAACTATTATGGAATGTTTATTCATGATCTAGCTGAAAATACTAAGAATATTTCTCAATTATTAAAGAAAACTGTTGAGTTCAAGTAGACATGGGCTGAACAGAAAGAACCTTGACCAGATAAAAAAGGAGTTAAAGAAAATACCCAGCTTGAATACACCAGATTATACTAAGGACTTCCTCATTGACTGCAATGCTAGTGCAGTAGCAATAAGTGGAGTATTGAACCAAGTCATCAATGGTGTAGAAAGCCCCATCCAGTACTTCAGTTGAAAGCTCTGAGCCACCAAATAGGAAATGCTGGCTGTAGTAGTTGCCCTCAAGAAATATAGATATTTATTCTCAGTCGCCCTTTTATCATATGTACTGATAGCAGTGCACTCACATAGTTAAAAATGTTCTCTGGCAATAAGTCTAACATCATAGCCTGGTGGATAGAGTATCTGAATGACTTCTTGTTTAAAATTCAACACAGACCAGGAAAGTTACATCTCAATGCTGATTACTGGACTGCTCTCCCAAGTTATGAATGGGATCTAAGAAAGCCTGCTGGAGAGAATGTCAGATTTGGTTTCATCCCATTAACTAAATATGACCTGCTGCCTGAGATTAATGCTGATCAACAAGGTAGAGCCATATTTTCTATCATTGTTAGAGTGAGATAATGGAACAGAAATCATCCAATACCAATAAAATGATAAGGTGTTATCTGAGATTATTGAGCAAGTAAAAGATCCTTTTTATCTCATGAATCCAGGGGCAAACCATTATTTTAAGAGATATATCTGAAAGTTAAATTCACAAGGTCTCCTTTTTGTGAAAAGTTGCAACAATCACTTGGCTATTACTGAATATTTTTGATGTGACCTAATATGGAAAGTTCATGAGCAAGGGCATCTCAGCATCATACAAACAGAGAACACCTTTAATACCTGCTATGTAACTATTAGGGTATGCCTTGCTCTCATAGACATCATCAATAAGTGTGAAGAATGCCTACTGCAAAGTGCAAGTCCAAATGGACTTAGAAAAACTTTCCAAAGACAATGACAGCTACCAATACTTATTAGTGATGGCCAACCACTTTACAAAATATGCCAGGCTAAATCCTATCAGCATTATGGTTGCTGAAATAGTTGGGGAGAAAATCATTAAGGAATGGGTACTCAAGCTGAGGTCCATGGAATGGCTTGTGTCTGATTGTGTTCTTCAATTTGAAAACAATTTAATGGAAGCTTTGTTGCAAAAACTTGAGGTCCTCCATGAATTTACAATTGCATATAACCCTTAATCCAATGGTGTGATAGAGATTAAATTATATATTAATGAAATTAATTAGGGTGGCTCTCTCAAGATCTGCAGGCAAACATTGGAAATGTGTAATTGAAATCATGGAATATTTTTATAACACCACTGTCCACTCCACCACTAAAGTAAGCCCTTTCAAGGCCATGTTAATCCAAGAGGCTAGCACACCTCTCTCCATTATGTTCCAGAACTACCATGCTGTCAACTTGGAAGGATATGTTGCATATATGATATGTGAAATTCAGGAAGTTAACCTTATGGTATATCACAACACCAATCAGTCATTTAGAAGAAGAAGAAGAAAAATCTATATTCAGAAATTGTTTTAACATAAATAGAAATACTGATAACAAATTCTGAAAGCATCAAGAAAGTAATACAAAATTAAAAAAAAAGAAAACAACAAATATTTACATATAAAAAGTGGTTAACTTGGGCTATGATGATTGCTAGTTTCTATTAATAGAGTAATCAGGATTATAAAATTTATAACCTTGCCATTTCAGTTTTTATATTATAAGTGCAATATTTTTTAATATCCATTTTAAAGTTTTTTAATCTACCTATTTGTTTAATATATTTTGGTAATTCATTCCACATATTTATAGCTGTGTTTAGAAATGAATTTTTCATTATTTACTTCTTATACCTAATAGGTTAAATTATGTGTGTTCTTTTATTTTGTTTATTGACTAATTTTGCAGCAAGAAAGTTATTTTTGTAATATGGGAAGGTATTGATAACTATTTTGAAGAATGTTGTTAAGATGTTTATATGGATGTAACATTGTGGATGTAGAANTTTCTATATTCATTATTCTTATTGAAGTTATGATTATTTACTGCTACTTTGATAGCCCAATTTAGTTGCACTTGGAATTTCCTGAGAAATTTTTGGTTTATATCTGTGTAAAGTATATTGGCATAGTTAAAATGACTTAATATTAGAACATCTATTAATTTAATTTTTGCTTT
>CABFPE010000826.1:211015-230777 GCA_900660155.1 Hofstenia miamia
GTGGACAATAAAGAACTATGTAATCAGATTGTTCCTATTGATGATTATATTTACTTTGTTCCACATCAGTGTTTGCAAGAACTTTCTAGCAAAGGAATAGCGTTGACTGAAATGCCTTTACACATGGCCCCAAAAGCACAGAAGTCTATTTGTTCACTTTTACAGTAAGTCAACCAGAATACTTGTTTATCCTACAGTTTGTCTCCTCGCGATAAAGCAAGACTTCTCTCTTGTTCCATACCAGGAAGTGGGGATTGGTTGGCTGCCATTCCCTTGAAAGCACTTGGTCTTTCTTTCGCTCCTGCAGAATTCCGAATTTTGCTTTGTTATCGGCTTGGCATCCCCTTAATTAATGATGACAAAATGCTTTAAGCCTTTGGATTTATTCGGTGATCATGCTGCGCGGTTGATGGTGAAAGAATTGTGCGCCATGATCGACTCAGGGATGCCATTCTTGCAACTGCTTCGAAATGTGCTTTGTCTCCTATGCTTGAAAAGTCTAACCTCACTTGTAGTAGAAGGCAGAAGTACAAGAAACAGCTGACAAACCCATTCTAACAATTTAAAATTCATTCGCTGAATTTGGTGGCAGATGCAAGTCAACCAAAGTATGATGAAGAACAAAAAGTAGGCATACATAGCCACAACATCTCAAGTCGCGAGCAAAAGACAAAACCGTTGATCAACCGAAGTTGTCAGTGGTCAGCTGGTCATTCTTTAGATGTCGTTTATTGACATATGATTAGCCGATTAGACATCATAAAATATAAAGGAAGAGCAGCAGAAAATGATGCAGATTTGCAAATCACGCTTGGATTGTGATTATAAGGCCTTGTCATTGTAAGGCAATATTTCCCTTGAAATCGTGCTAGTAAAACTGGTAAGGGAAGTGATCCAAATTCAATACGTTAACAACACCTTTGACAAATGGTGTTTTACGTTAACATGACCGTAAACCAAATCGTTAACTTACCCTCAAAATAAATTCGCTAAAGCTGATGTTTACGTTAAAGGCTTGTTTTTTCCGCGATTGTTATTACAAATAACTTTGACACATTTAGGTTCTGCATATTTCTTCAAATATATCTATGCAAATCAATTTATTAAGCGTATGCAGGCATTTGAAGCTAGAATTGTTTACGGTGCATTTTCACTTGTTAACGTATTGAATTTGGATGGCTTCCCTAAGCACTTTGAATAAGCTTCTGAACGATTTTGTGAGTTAGTTTATATTTTTTGATTAGGAGTTTAGAATATGTAAACGATTCTAATTGTACAACTTGTACAGTTGTAAAACATTTAAGATTGCATTTATGACTGAAAGTTCACAATTAACTAGATGAAAGAAAAAGGAAAAAGAAATTATTGGAATTGCCCAACCTAAAAAAATTACATATTTAAATCACAAAAGACCTCAATCAATTCCAACAACCAAGATTAATCAATGAAGAAAATACTGTTTTTGAAATTCTAATGAGTGTTTAACACTTTATTTGTACATAGATTTTATGTGCAAAGGATTTTTAAAATAAATATCGTTATTATTAGTTACATTTAGTTAATTATGTAACTTGCTATATCTGTAGGGTTAGTAAACGCATAATCTTTAATCGGAAATTATCTGTTTATGAGTAGCTTAAAATTTGTTGAATTATTAAGCATTGTTTTGTGTTGTTAAACTTATTAAATTTTTGTGTTAGATAATTTTTCAGCTCATGAGTTGTAATTAATGTAAAGGTGTCTCTTTGATTTTCTTGTTTTTCTTGGTGGGTTTTGTGATAATGATTAAAGTTGAAATAGGTGTTTGGTATTTTGATTACTTTTAATCAGATTTAATCTTTGAATAGGTAAAACCCTTTGCAGAAAGTAAATCGTCAAGAATGGGCTATAGGATTAAATAGAGAAAATTGTTCCTTTTTTCACATGAAATGTAACCTACAAAAAGTTTACTCTTTTATAGTGAATAACAGTCTTGTCTGTGTTTTATTCAAATTACAGTAAATAAAGTCTATAAGTGACTTAAGGTGCAAAATCGAATTCGTTGTCTTTCAATAACACAACAGATCATAAATAATTTTAGTGAAACTACAAATAATCAATCGTTTTTCTAATTAAATTTGGGAAAAAACCTTTAATTACCTTTTTGATAAATTTACACATGAATACAATTCCCAATCAAATTTGAATTCTCCAGCTAATATTAAATTTCATTTTCAAAATTTACTGAAACTTGAGATTTTTCTGAACAATTGTATTAATGCAAAAAATAAGTGGAATTTAAGAAACTTCAAATTTGTAAATGAATTAATGCATGTTCTTAAGTCATTCTGCTTAGGTTTGGACAATTGGAATTTTACTTAATTCAGATTCTGTAATTGCAATTCCTTCCAAAAATTTCTTTTATAGACAATTTTCAAACTACTTTAATTAAGAAACGTATGAATCCCATTGCTAAAATTTTACTATATTAGTTCACACTAATTCTATTGTATGCTTGAATTTGGGTTATGATGCATCATTCAGTGCAACAGAATTTCCTGATGTCTGTTTCATGGGACTGGAACCTGGGAATAATGCTTTTTAAATGGAAATGGGACTAACATGAGACTGCAACCATAAATAGGACCACGGGGCCAGGGGGCCATGGCCCTCCCTGTTGGGCCACTGGGCCCCTTCCTCTTGGCATACTGGATACAAAACTCCATAGTATTAATTCTAATATTCTGTAACTAAGTTAGAGTAAATATATTTTCGTTGAAATATATAAAATACTAATGCCATTCTATTTAAAAACTCAATGAAAAAGTGTGAAACTATTTCATATGAGTAAAACTATGATTCATTTATTGAACTTTGCAGAACCATGGCCCCCTAAATTTCAAATGCAACCCACGGGCCTGGACATCATTGTTGCAGCAATTTTCTTTTTTTATTGATTGTAACATTAAATATGGATATGTTTTCTACATTAATTATAGTTTTATGAACAAAGCTAGCATACCTTTGTAGATTTCTTGAGCTAAGCATTCATATCAACTTTTCTCTTCTTAATGCTCATGTCATTAAGATGCCAGCGACTATTGCTCATCCTTTTAAGCGGCTTCATACTGATGCCATACCTCAGGCTCACCTAGCGACTGGTGTAAAATCTTTGTTACTCTCGTGCTTTTCGATATTATCATATTCGACCATGTAAGACAGCAAATCTATCCCAATGCATTCAATGAGCTGTTGGACGTATCTTGTCATTAAAAATAACATTTTATCAGCAATTGTGTGCTATGGGTGAACAAACAACTGGATATTGCAAACATGATGAGTGACTGATCTTGATAGAGTCCTTAGTTGGATGGACAATACCGACAAAAGTTCATTTAGATGAATTTTTATAAAAAATCGGTTGGTACGTTCTATTAAAAAGTTGTGAAGGACAGCAGAATATTTGCCTTTATATTAAAACCATTTCTTTACATTTTTTTCTAATATCTAATATATATCCAAAGGGGTAGTTTTCATGCACCTATGGACAGTTGTGCTCTCTTTTACTATATTAGAAACAGAAATTATTGTGATTTACTATGAGAGAACATTCAAACACTTTGTTTAGGAAGATCAACTCGTAAAAAAGCACTGTCCAGATAAATTTTGAATGCCAGTTCACTGGTTTTTATTAGATGTTGAACAATACCCAATGGGTAAATACTACATTTGAATGGGTATATTTTAAAAGAAAGCCTCTCAAAATTAAGACTGCGAAACGATTTTACTAATTGATACAAAGAAGTGTTATCAAGTTATCAAAGCTTCATGTTGAATGGCAAGAAGATGGCATTATGTTTGACCATGTCTCTTATGTTGATAAGATGGGTCAGTCGCCAAAGAACTGATGTTGCTTCCTCCTTAAATATTTTTATAACGTATATTTTTTATTGTTTATATATTTGAATCTTTACAAAAGAGATGTTGTAATGTATATCTACTTCTATATATGTTCAAATTGGAGGATCATTTTATCGAAATTGTACAGAGTCAACAAAGCCAGTCCAGCTAGCCTTGTCCGATGTTATAGCCAAATAGTGGTTTATGCAAGAGGGGTCGTGATGGAATGTCCCCCCGTCCGGTTTTCAAAGTTGATTTTGATAAGTTAAATAAAAAATTTTCTACAAAAAATTAAAAGTTTAAGAAAATAAGGTAGAAAAATGGCATTGATCACAAATGAGATGTCTCTCGTCAGAAAGTTCTAGGTACGCCCTTGTTTCCAAATTACATGAACCTAGCTGTTTAAAATAGCAGAGATAAGCCTGTACGAAATAACAACCTTCCAATAGCGTTTGATTTATTTCGCATTTTATGCGAAGTACTTCATTCATTGGGACAATTTCTTTAGAAGCTTTTGCATAATCAACAACTATCAAAGTTTTTGAAAATTAATTTACCAATATTTTATGGAATTTTCAATAGAAAATATAAAAATTTGAAAAATTCCCAGAATTGGACTTATGGCTACTTTTGCTGGAAATGAAGTTAGAAATTGGCTGGTATTATATTCGTTGATGTATTTTGGAATAATGGGTTTTCCTTAAAGCATATTTTTTGAAAAATGTATGTTTCTACAGAAACAAGATTTACTAATTTAATTATCAATTGCTATAAGGCTTTACAAATTCTATAAAAAATGCCTCTGGAAATCTTTTCAAATTCTTTTAGGGATTTCATTGCAAAATGTTATACAGTTCTCAGATGTTTAACAACTTTTCAATCTTTTAATATTTGTACATAAGAATAAAAGTGCTATCCAAAACTCTTCCCATCATAAACTTTGAACAAAATTATTTGAAATATTCACTTTTATCGCACTGTTTTGTGTATTTAGAAATCAGTGTTTGCTTCTAAAAGTAAACAGATATGGAAATGTTGACGTTAGTTTTGGGACTTTTGCTCACTTGCACAGCTCTTTCCGATATTCAATCAGTACAATTGCTTTGCAGACATGGTGCTAGATCTCCAATCCATGAGTACCCAAACTATAAGTATAAAGATCACTGGAAGAATGGCAAAGGGGTTCTTACAACAGTGGGAATGCGGGAATGCTATGATGCTGGAGTTTTCTTCAAAAGTTACTACAAAAACCTCATTTCCAACACTTCTTTCCCAAAAAACGTTCAAGTTTATAGTGCAGAAAAAGACCGTGTTCTGCAATCAGCTGAAGCCTTACTAGCTGGTCTATACCCTCCAATAGCTGATAAAGCAGTTGAAAATGACTTGCTTTGGAGGCCCATTCCGGTGAGAGTTTTTTCTGTGGAAAGTGATTATTATCTTCAAGGAGTTGATATTGTTAAATGTCCAGTGTTAGCAAAGGAATATGCACAAATATATTTTTCCCAGATAGTGAAAGATTTCGTGAATGAAGAGAAGGCCTTTATTGAAAAAATTTGCAAACTAGCTGGCTATACAGACTTTGACTACCTGGGCATCTACGAATGCATTTCCGCATTAACTGACTGTTTGAGTTGTGATAAGGCTGCCAATATTAGTAGACCAACTTGGATTTCGTCTGATGATGATAGTCATTTACAGCTTATTAAAGGATCATTTTTAAATATATTGAACAAAAAATTTCCCGGGTATAGTTATTTGAATAGCGGAGGAGGACCCTTATTGGGTAAAATGGTTAATAACCTAAACAACTTTTCGGCCTCAAGTGAAAAGCATTTTGTTCTTTTTCATGCGCATGATGTAACAATCGCATCATTCTTGGGAAACTTGAATTTCACCATTTATTATGACCCACCTTTCGCCAGCTGCGTCGCAGTGGAACTACATTCTGAAAATCAGGAGTTTCATGTGGAGATTCGATATCATAATTCTACAGAGACCCCTGTTCCATTGACATTGCAAGGTTGTTCTCAGCAATGTCCACTCAAGGAATTTCTTTCACTGACATCAGAAAGAGTCAACATGCGTCCAGAAGAAGAATGCTTATTACCATAACTTCATATTTATGTTTTTTGAAATTTTCGCTGCAATTTATATGTTTCAATTACAGCTTCATTTTTCAATTAAATGTATATTGATGCAACATTAAAACTTTAAACGTCTGTGCACAATTAGTTGGCTTAGTGACAATATGAAACAGTTACATAATTTACTGCTAATTTGAATTTATAATTTAAAAATTCAAACTATAAATTGTGTCAGACTCCGTTGCCTCTATTTTGATTGACATATGTACGAAGTTTACCAGGCTTATTCATGGGGCTCCATGGATCTCCACAGCACTAAAATATAAATTAGTTTTTCTTGCTATATTGTTCGAATTTCATGTCTATCTATCATTTATAGATCTATTTATATATATAAATATATATATATATATATATATATATATATATATATATGAGACTTGTTGGTTTTCAGGTGTTCTTTTGCATTTGATGTCACAGTCATCAGCCAAGCATGCTGCTTCTTCTGCTTCTGCTAGAATTCTCTTTGTGCCATTATCCATTGAGGCTTTAGGAAGGTAGTCAACCATTGCTATTAAACACATAGATGACTTGCTACCATAGCATCAGTTTGTTCCGCAAAATCTTTCCAATGTAATATTTTAATGTCACTCTGGGTCTCTGTATGTAATTGGTTGCAACTATTAGGCCGGTAGCGACTATTAGACAATGCTAGGGTCCTAATTAAACAACTGAGCCTCGGTTGTGGTAGTCAGGGAAACTGGTAGCCAAAGTTTCTTTGGTTACCGTCAATATTTCCTACATCCTGTAATAATATTATCTATTATATATTTTAGAATTCCTTTGTAATTTTATGTTTTGATGTATTTTGATTTATTTTACTCTTTCTCATTTTCAATATTAATCATATAAATTTATGCAGTCATAGGAAGAAATTAGGTTCATTAAAAAATCTGAGAAATATTATTTTCAATTTCTCGCGTATGAAATTTGCTATGCATCTATGATCAATCCCTGTCAGGAAGGTCTGACATTTCACTCTTAATGAACTTGCAAGGATTTTTAAAAATTTCATTCCCGACGTCGATTTTTCAATAGAAAAATTGAAAATGTCTATTCAAACACGTTTTACAGTAAAACATAATAATTTATAAAACCATCTATCATTATTTATTCCTGACTAAGCCTTCTTGTTTAAATCGCGCTGTTTGGAAAGCATGTAATGAACTTGCAAATTGAATTATTGCACAACACTAATTTTGAAGCAAATCAATTTAGTTTTCCTCTGCTTAGTGGTGTGCAATTAAAATGATTCAAATTTATTGCAATGATTTGATTGTCCACTCAATTTAAAATTAATGTTCAACACTATCCAATATTTATTCACTCTATGTTTTACAACTTCAAATGGCACTACCTAAAAAACTTATGCTCTAAAAATTTTTTGGGATGATTATTTTCTCATATTTGTCTTAAGACAATATCAGTAGCAAGACTCCGCCCCTACCAGATATTTTGAACACCTTACTAATTAACAGATACATGGTCTGTCTGAATATAAATGAGAATCTCATAATTAGTATTGTGTATTATTTCTTGTAAGCGCAATTACATGACTAATGTCTTTAACTAGCTTACAAGTTCGTTTGTGTGTAATTTGAGCAAATTTCATCCACATTATCTATATATATATATCATTGATTTTTAAATGAGATGTATTATGCTGTGCAATGCATAAAACAATTTTTACAATTGGAAAAACTAAAGCTCTGTGAGTTGGGAGTGCAAAATGTATTAAAAGGAAAATATGTCAGCTAGGTGGTAATGCAGCTCAATACTATGCTTGTGAAGATGAAACCTTGGTATACTTTGATTCCTGAGGGACAAAGCAAGAGAACAAAGTATGGCTCAAAGAGGGTGAGAAAAGACCAAGAGTAGTGAAACCAGAGATAAACATCCTGTAGCAATTAAGAAAGCCCATGAATCTTTGTACATCTTTCTTGCTCTTTGGTGGCTCGATTCTATCAAGGAGATCCTTGGCATTAGTTTTTATTGATGTTTTCCCAGGCTCCAGAAGGTCACCTTGGTTTGTTCCAATGCACACTTGTTTCTGTTCACTTTGAGGCCAGTCTTTTGCAGCAAATCTAACGTGTGTTTTAATTTTTCCAGGTGTTCAGGAAACGTAGCACTTGCTACTAGGATATCATGAATGCAGGCCATAATCCCAGGTTCAATCATGTTTGCATTATTCCAAAGAACTTTCACCACATAGCGCTGGAAGGTAGTGGGAGTATTGCATATGCCAAATGCCATATATTTCCACTCATACAATCCATACAGCATGATAAAAGCGGTCTTTCGGATGTCAGATGGTCTCATGGACACCTGTCAGTACACTTTGCACAGGTTAAGGCATGAGAAAAATTTGTATCAACTTGTGTCATATAACAAGTCTTCAATTTGTGGGAGAGGATAAGCATCTTTAATGGTCACATCATTAAGTTTGTGGAAGTTGATACACAATAAATATTTTTCGACCTGCTTTATAAATATGGTTGGAGCAGTGTATGGACTGTTGCCCTCTTGTATGATTCCACTCTTGATTAGATCACTTAATATTTTTTCATACTCTTCCTTTAGGTTTTCAGGTACTTGTCTTACTGGGAGGTAAATGGGGTTATCATTCTTATTCTATATAGCATGTTCTTTGCCTATTGCTTGCCCCACACTAATGGCTCCAAAGCTGAAAACTTCATTCTTGCTCTTCAGTAATGTTATTAGTGACATCTGTTCCACCTCAGTGAGGTGGGGATGCATATCTTTTGTGATGCTAGCAATCTTTACTGGATTTGTTGGCTCTTTGATATTGTGAATGGCCATACATACTGGCAGGCATGATGTATTCAGATTCTTGATCTGGACTGGTACAGTCACTATTTTTAATTGTGAAGTGTTGAACCAGATAGAAAACTTAGAGCTGTTTAAGATTGTAACATATGAACTACCATATCAGACGTGGCACAAATTAGGAGAGAAAGTAACACCTTTATAATATTTCCCCTTTTGTCCAGAGACCATGAAATCCCCATTAAAATTGTTGTCAGTAAGTACTACAGGTCTCATCCAATGTCTTGCCTCAAGGTACACAGGCTCAGTGAGATTGAAATAAATTTCCTTTTTCAGAATTGCAGTGAGTTGCGTAGCCTCATGGTCTTTGATGGATATTGTATTATTCCCATATTCTATATCACAGGCATTCCATTCCAGGAAATCATTTCCAAAGATGTTGTATGGTAATTGTTGATCAAAGTTGTCTACTACAACTAAATCTACTTGGAAAAATTCTTTGTCAATTTGCATTACAGCATCACATATTTTCCTTTCAGGGAGATCTTATTTCCAGATACATCAATGAGGCTAATCACTGAAGGATCCACAGTGTCTTGGCTGATGCAGAGAGGTGTGCAACATTCATCACTAATAATAAGAACTGCTCTGGTATCTATTGTCTCATTGACTAAATTCTCATTGACTTCCACAGGTATCACATTTTTCCTCATCAAGTTGTAAATTATGAGAATCTCATGTGCTTTTTGTCCAGGAGACAGTGCTCCATTTAATTTAAAGTTTCAGGTATGTCATTACTAATGGAATCTGCCTCTTTGGTTTCCTGAATCATGAATCCATCCCCATTGGCCAATTATTGTATCACAGCACTACAGCTGGTCCTTAGATGGCCTTTTTTCCACATTGATACAGCAAACTGCTGAGATATCAACCTTGGGTAAACTCTCCTTCAACTTAAATTTATCAGATTCAGGTTTGATTTTCAAATCAGTGATGTCCTGGTCAATGCAGCTTGAATTGTGAATCATATAAATGATGCTAATAGCTTTTTGAATGATATCATGAAGGCTATCTTCAGGGTCACATCTTACTTCCAAGCAACTATGGATGTAAGGGGGAATCTCCTGCAGATATATCAAAAGAGGTTGTGCTTGAAATACTCAGGCAACATTCAACTTAGGTGATATAATTGCAGATATCATCGCCTCTTTTAAAAGACATGTCATATAGCAAGGTTTTGTACTGGTGTTTGATGTGTGGTGCTCTATAATGGTCTTAAAAATAACCCACTAATAATTGGTAATCAGTCTTCATAACACAATCCAATATCCTGTATTGGTTGTACACTAACCCTTGAAGATATAGTGGAAACTGAGACAATGCAGCTTCTTGAGACTTATGATATTGCTTCATCATGAATTTGAATAGGAAAAACCACTTGTCAAAGGATTGGGATACTTTGTCAATTTGGCCAGTAAATTTTGGGAGCACAGAGTGCTTGCTGAAATATTCTTATCCACCACTAGAATCTGGAGGAAGAATCAACTTGGTAAACCATGGCTGACCATTCATTGTGAACCCAATAGGTATACCAAGATTAGGACTTCCATCAGCTACATGTTTGTAAACAGTAGGCACAACTGTCATATTAATGGGAGCAATGGGAACCTGATGCAGCACTTGAGGTATAGCTATAGTAGATAATGTGGACAAATTAGTTATTGATGACTGGGTGAAAGTCAGATTACAACTTACAAAGAGGTACAGAGGGATGTGGAATTAGGGGTTGATGTTGTCAAATATTTGATTTGTGATGGTTGAAGCCCCTGTTGAGATACAAGTATTTGAGTAAACTGATGGGTTAACTTTTCACTGAAATCATCAAGGACCTTGTCCAATACAGAACAGATTACATATTTGGCAGACATATGTGAGGAGCTCACTGATCTGTAGCTCTAATGACATGATGGATTCCAATATTTTCTTCTCCATCCTTTGATATTCAATGTGCTGGGTGTTGAGCTCAGCTTGCAGCAACTCAATATGTATCTCACCTTTCATTCACATGGCTACCTGTTGTGACAGTGATTTGTTTAGATGCTTGATTTCCAACATCTGCACATTAAAACATGGTGTTGGATCACTATAGGGTCAAACAGGAATGGGTGGAGCATTACAAGAGTTAAGGACCCTGATGGTCATTCACCAGGGAAACTTTACTAGGAGAGTTAGGTAAAGACAAATTAAAGAATGATCCAATGGTACAAGGGGTAACATTTGGGCTACCAATGCTTGCACAGGGAATACTTTGTGAGGGATTCCCAAAACAAGGAGAACAAACAACTGTGTGAGTAGAATCCATCTAGTAATAAATAAGGAAATAACACTTCTCAGATAAATCAACATTTGCGAGCACTCTCCCAACTAACCAACAAACAGAGTTAACAGAAAGAGGTATGGTAGTATTTGGTAATAAATCCAACATGTAATAGCACAGAGACAAAACAGTAATCACAGTCAGGCAAAACAACTATCCTAGCTGACACAACCCAAATAGAACCAAGACAAACAAGTTAAAAACATAAAAGCATTGGGTGACAGTTCAGGATCATGTCATGGTCACCATGTAGAATATGGGGCTGGGAACTCTACTAACACTAAAGAACTCATTGTCATATCAGAAGGTTGCAGAAGTGACCATATTGTAACATCCCTTTTTCTAATAAAAACTGACATATATAAAAACATTGGTAATTCATCCATGTAACTAGTAGCTGTTTAGAAAACATCCAGGATGACAAATTTGTATGGCTTCCAGCCAAAGTCCTGTCCATGGAAAGTGAAGTTCATAACTTTTTGATTAGTGCTACTCTATTTGTCTCATAATTTATTATCTATCTCAATACAAAATAAACAGCTCTGTTGTTTCCTTATCTCTCAGCTCACTAAATAATAGCATGTAATTACCATGCATTCATGTTAACCAACAGTATAATATCATCACAGTGTAATAAATTATCAGTGCATGTAAGTGTTGCATTCAAACAAAAAGGTATATTATCTCTATAAGTAACCATACACATAATCTAATGTGGTCCAAAATTTGGTCTGCTTATTGTCTGAATGTGACTCATCACATTAGTACTTGAAGAAGTACTCTGAAATTGTAGCCAGAACTTACACAATAATTATTGCAAACATAATAAATCGAAAAAGTGAATAACAAAGAAAAATAAATGAAGTTGAGGTGAGATACACTCTCTTGAACTATTTCTACATTGTTGCTCATTTTTATCCATAGTAGATTTTTACCTGAATTTGTTTGCAATGTAAAATCATGTGATCATGTTTCCCTTGCAAATTGAATTGAGCAATAATTCTATGTAGCACCAAAGCAAGGGGACATTAAAATAGCATTGCAAACTAAACTCAAAATAATTGGTTACGTCCTGTTGACAACATTACAAATTACAAAATCAATTAAAAAATAGGTATAAAGTCCCTGAATGATTCTACATTATGATTAGAGTCAAAACAATGTCAAAATTTGCAAATTTCTTGTTCAGTATTTGTGATCAAATACAGTTAATTTTAGAGCAAAACATAATCAGCATTGTTATCCCAAGCAAAACTAAAATGTGCTCTAAAACTTGTCTAAATATCCACCTAATGTGTTGTCATCCCCAAAATACTTTAATATTACATATTTGTTAAATTAGATTTATTTCAAATAAGAATTGCAACAAATGAAATTCATGGTTGGTACTTGAAAGGGATATGAAATTTCTCAAACAAATACCAAATATCCCAAAACAAATACCAAATATCTCAAAAAGATGCTGTTGTTGCTGAGCAACAATTAAATTGGAAAATTATCATTTTTTATGTAATGGCAATTAGACACAGAATTTTGACAGTACAGCTTATAAAGTTATTCAGAATATTGATTCCCAAAATTTGACACTAATAGATTTATTAAATAAGTAGAAATAGCAAAAATATGATTGCTATTTTAATTAAGTTGACAATAGTTGCTTGAAAAGCTTTCTAATTTGTTGCTGTCCCTTAGACACCCTCTTTAATTAGAATCCATTTTGAGATATTTGGTATTCATTTTGAGAAATGTGGTAGCCATTTAATTTACCAACTAAAGATTCACCTGTTAATATTTTGAGGAATAGTTGAGGACAATATGAGCTTAGTTCTGTGGTGGCCAGGGCTTTTGAGTCAAGTTTGAGTAACTTTGCCCAAGTTCATGTAGAATCGTGGGCTGTAATTATACTAGAAAACTATTTGACTCTGCAGAAGGTTTAGCATAGAAATACAACAGCCCTGATTCTGGGAAAAGCAAATAAAGAGAAAACAATTTTATAAACATTGGTAATTCATCCAAGTAATCAATACTTTAGGTAACTCCAAGATGACCAACTCACATGGCTTCCAGCTGAAGCAAAGTCTCCAGAAACAATTTAGTGCTTGACTTAGTGCATGGTGCTACCCTATTTGTCTCACTTGTTAATTTCTATCTCATACACAAAATAAACATCTCATTTTCATTGTTAGTTCTCAGCTCACTAAATAATAGTCTGTAATTGCCAGACATTTGTGTTAGCCAACGGCATGGTATCATCACAGTGTCATAAAATATAAGTGCATGTATGTGTTGAAGGTTGAATGAGAGATTTATTATTTCCTTAGCCGTAACCGTATCCATAACCTAATGAGTCCACAATTTGGGCTGGGAAGATCTGTTGATCACCAGGAGCTACTTGTCGCCCTGTGCCTTGAGAAAGCACTCCCAAATTGTCGCCGAACTTAAGCAATTATTTTCATAATAAAAAAAATAATACAAAGTAACGGAGAGAAAGTAGACAGTAATTGAAGCTAGATAAAATCTATTAACCTTTCTCAACAGTGTTCCTCAATTTATACACATTCAAAACAATAAATAACTACCTGTCTTAGTTTACAATCACAGTTAATCATTAGCTATTCATGTTATCAATTTCCCTCGCAAATCAAATTCAATTTGAGCAACACGTTTAGCACCATCAAGGGGACATGAGTTCTTTCGTAAACCTGAGCTCGAAATAACCAAATAAAATAACTTGTACGTCATGATGACGTTAATACAAGAAAGGATGAAAATAAATAAATAATTAATAATCACGAAATTTCCCCAAGTGACTCTACACGCCCCCCTTTGCTCAAATTAATTTGGCGGCAACAGGTGGAGAGTAGGACCTGAAACTATACATTGAGTGGCCATTACCATTTCCTTTGCTAGCTCACCTTCCCATTGTTCTAATTCATGTGATAATTGCATTAAAACCTCTCTCTGTGTTACAACTTCATCTTTCAGTTTAAAATAAAGGATCATAGGCAACCTGTTGCTGATGGGACAATTCTTCCTTAAGTTGTTTAATCAGCAAGTGTGCTGTCCATGGGGATGATTTAGGCGTACTTAGTGAAGTGATCAACTAGCACTAACAGATACTGAAATCCTTCACTATCATGAGACATTTGCTCCAGGTCAATGTGAACAATTTCATTGGGGCTTGATGCTGCACGACATTCCAGTTTGGCCTGTTGTTCTGGAAAGTGAGCAGAATTATTTAACAGACACTTTGGACATTTGTCAATTACGTCTTGCACTGTTGCTCAAATAGCAATGGTAACATAACGAGAGTTAAATGTCTTCTCGGTTTGGATAATCCCTAAATGACCCTGTTTGTGAACCCTCCTTACCAAATCTCTTTTGTAATATTTGGGAATAGCAAGGCGATTATTCCGACTCTTTGCATATAATAGTCCTTTATCCGTCATTTTCCAGTTTTAGTGATTGTAGTATCTCATAGTGGTCAGTGAGAGGGGATGAAAGGGGTCATTCATCTTTTTCATAATATTGGTGAGTGTGATATCATTTTGTTGATGTTTGATAATCTCTTCTTCAGATATTTCTTCACAAATTAAGATTGGTAGGATTTCTTTCCCGTTTCAATTGGCATTTATTTTGGGAATCAATTCATATTCTGTATGTGGTATAAATGCAAATGGGATCTTCTCTCCAGATGGCTTTTTTAAGTCTCATTCATAGCTTGGCAATGCTGTCCAGTAGTTGGCGTTCAAGTGCAGACGTCCAGGGCAGTGTTTGATGGAGAAGGAAAAATCATTCAAGTATTCTATCCATCTGGCAACTATGTTGGACTTATCCCCTGAAAATTTCTTGAGCCAGGCTAATGCACTATTATCTGTGCATACAATGAACTTTCAACCTAAGATGAAATATCAAAATTTTTTTAATGACTCCACTAGTGCTAGCATCTTGCATTTGGTTGCGCCGTAATTCTTTTCAGCAGCTTGTAGCTTTCTACTAAAATACTGCACTGGGCTTTTGATTCCATTGATCTCCTGGCTGAGTACACCACTGATGGCTACAGCACTTGCGTCACAGTCCACGATAAAGTCTTTGTTGTAGTCCAGGGTATTTAGAGAAGGTATTTTTTGTAACTTGACTTTGATCCCCTCTAAAGCTTCCTGTTCAGTCCAGGTCCATTTGAACTCATGAGATTTCTTTAGTAGTTGAGTTATTGCTTTTGTTTTTTCAGCCAAATCAGGGATAAACATTCCATAATAATTTAGAAATCCCATTAGCCTCTGCACATCTTTTTGACACCGGGGTGTCTTGATTTTTTCTAGAAATTGCTTGGCATTAGTTTTTATTGAGATTCTTCCATTTTCTATGACTCTGCCAAGGAAAGTGACTTTGATTTGTGCCAAATGACATTTATTTCCATTCACCTTAAGTCTGGCTTTCTGCAACAGCTCCAACGTCAGATCAATTTTTCGAGATGTTCATCAAAAGTATTACTTGCGACAAGAATGTCATCAATATATGCAGAGATACCGGGTTTGAGAATGTATGACTTGTTAGTTAAAATCTTGGTCACATACTGTTGAAAAGTTGCAGGGGCATTACATAAGCCAAAGGCCATGTATTTCCATTCGTACAGGCCGTATGGTGTGATGAATGCGGTCTTTTGAATGTCGGACTGGCGCATCAGCACCTGCCAGTATGCTTTACAAAGATCTAAGCAGGAGAAAAACTTATACTTACTGGCATCATATAACAGGTCCTCAATTTGAGGCAACAGATAAGCATCTTTGATCATGATATCGTTTAATTTCCAGAAATCAATACAGAGCCTGTACTTTTCTCCTTGTTGAATAAACACTGTTGGGGCAGCATAGGGACTGTTGCTTCCCTGAATTATCCCACTCTCAATCCTGACTGGCACCCCAATGATTTGTAGATTGGATTCTTTAAATCGTATTGGATGCTTTGAGCCATTAAGGATAGTGACATAAGTTTTTCCTGAAGTTACCTTGTAGAGTTCGGGCGAAAATGAGATGCCTTTAATATATTTGCCTCTTTGTCCTACTATCATCACGTCTCCATTTGTCTCTGAATCCAAGAACACCGTGATTCGAGTCCAGTGCTTTGCTTCTAGATATACGGAATCAGATAAATTAAATACAACTTCCTGTTTGGGAATAGTAGCTAACTGCGTGGCATCTTGATCTTTTATGGATATCGTGTTATTTTTATAATTGATAATGCAGGCGTTCCTCTCAAGGAAGTCATTCCCTAGAATCAAATCATATGGCAGTTGATTGTTAGCTGTATCAATAACAATGAGATCAACTTCAAACTGCTTGGCGCGAATCTTTAGCGCAGCATTCCATAGTTTCCCTTTCAGTGAAATTGAATTTCCTGATGCATCAATGAGTTTCAGATCAGATGATGGATTTAGTGAATCACAGGTGAAGCAAATATCTTTACAGCATTCATCACTTATGATTGAAGCTGCAGCCCCAGTGTCAATAGTGGCATTAATAATTCATCCGTTCATTTCCACAGGAATTAGGTTCTTCCTTATCAGATTCGTGATAACCAGTACGTCCTGTGCACATTTTGAATTAAATGTGGGGACTGTTCCTCTGTTAAATCAACTAACAAAGTATCAGAAGCAGACAAAGCAAGATCATTATCATCCACCAAAAAACCTTCGCCTTCAGCAACAATTTGGATTTTTGCCTTACAATTTGATTTAAAGTGCCCTTTCTTGCCACAGTGAAAACACCTGACTGATGCCATGTCGAAATCTTTTTTCAAGATCACTTTCTTGGGTTCCTGTCTTAAAGTTGTCCCGGATAGTTCATGCAGATCTTTATCAATTTGATTGGAGTTATAAATCATGTAGACAACACTAATTGCCTTTCATATAATCTCATGTAAGCTCTCCTCTGGGTCACACTTCATTTCCAAGCGACTCCTGATTGACGGGGGAAAACCTCTGCAAATATAGAAGAATAAATCATGCCGAGAGTATTCAGGAGACAAGCTACTTAATCAGAAGAGTCTCTCCACTTGTGTAATATAATTACAAATATCATCCCCTCTCTTAAAAGACATGTTGCAGAGCAGAGTCTTGTATTGATGTTTGATGTGAGGGGCTTTGTAGTGATCCTCAAAAAATCCAACTAACAGTTGATAATCAGTCTTTATATTCCTTTCCAACATCATATACTGATTGTATGCTAGCCCACTTAAATATAGAGGAAATTGTGATACAGCATCTTCCTGTGATGTCTTATATTGTTTCATGTGAAGCTCAAACAAAAAGAACCACTCCTCAAAAGATTGTGCAACTGCTTTGATTTGTCCAGTGAATTTAGGTAAAACTGAATGTTTACTATGCACAGGTATTTGTCCAGGAGTCTCAGTGGGAAGAATCAAACTATGGAAATGAGGCTGCTTATCTGAGATGGTACCATTTACTGGGCTAACTGCATCAGTAATATGTTCTTTTGCAGTGATTACTGTGGTGGAAATGCAAGGAGGCTGTGCATGGATGGGAGTTGTGAAGTCTCTCGAAGGGGTAACAGCAGTAGCAGTAGATGCTTGAGTGAACGCAAGATTAGATGGCACAAACAAAGTGCTGTAAGATGACCCTGAGGTGGGTGGAATCATTACCTTATTTTCATCACATGGTGAGGGAATGGGTGCACTCAGACCAGCAGAATGTGAATTTCTACCTTCTCCAGACTGAATCATCTGTGCCAGCTGATCAGTGATCCTCTCGGCCCAATCCCCTAAAGCTTCGTGTAATGTGGCATGAGTAACAAATTCGCCAACAGGAACCTTTAAGAGACTATCTTCTTCTGACTTAGCCATCTGGGTTTTTAACTCATGGCTTTGCAACTCCAATGCAACAGTAGACTCTAGCATTCACATTTCCATTTTCTGGTATGCAACATGTTGAGTGTTAAGCTCGGCTTGGAGAGATTTGACTTGATGCTCACTGTCCATTCTCATAGCTACTTGCTGTGATAATGCATCTTTCAAATGCTCAATCTCCATTTGTTGAGTATCAAAGTGTGGCAACGAGTTCATCACATTATCAACATGATTCACTGGATGAAACGGAATGGGAGGAGCATTCTGCATATTCAAAACTCTTTGAAGCCTTTGTTGGATATCAGGGCTGCTAGTACCCTCACACGGATAGGGACTGGTTGACGCAAGATGATCGAGATGATTGCACATTTGAGTTGTTTGGGTAGGAGAAATCAAAGGACAGAAATTTAACAATGATCCAATGGTGCAAGGGGCAACGTCCTGGTTGCCAACACTTACACAGGGGACACTCCATTCTGGAGGAGTCCCAAAAGTAGAAGAACAAGTAACTGTATGATTTGAATCCATTATTAATCAAGCAAAAAATGAGAACTATGCTAACTGACAGTTGGGAGCACTTCCCAACCACAAAAGAAACACACAGCTCANAATATAGAAGAATAAATCATGCCGAGAGTATTCAGGAGACAAGCTACTTAATCAGAAGAGTCTCTCCACTTGTGTAATATAATTACAAATATCATCCCCTCTCTTAAAAGACATGTTGCAGAGCAGAGTCTTGTATTGATGTTTGATGTGAGGGGCTTTGTAGTGATCCTCAAAAAATCCAACTAACAGTTGATAATCAGTCTTTATATTCCTTTCCAACATCATATACTGATTGTATGCTAGCCCACTTAAATATAGAGGAAATTGTGATACAGCATCTTCCTGTGATGTCTTATATTGTTTCATGTGAAGCTCAAACAAAAAGAACCACTCCTCAAAAGATTGTGCAACTGCTTTGATTTGTCCAGTGAATTTAGGTAAAACTGAATGTTTACTATGCACAGGTATTTGTCCAGGAGTCTCAGTGGGAAGAATCAAACTATGGAAATGAGGCTGCTTATCTGAGATGGTACCATTTACTGGGCTAACTGCATCAGTAATATGTTCTTTTGCAGTGATTACTGTGGTGGAAATGCAAGGAGGCTGTGCATGGATGGGAGTCGTGAAGTCTCTCGAAGGGGTAACAGCAGTAGCAGTAGATGCTTGAGTGAACGCAAGATTAGATGGCACAAACAAAGTGCTGTAAGATGACCCTGAGGTGGGTGGAATCATTACCTTATTTTCATCACATGGTGAGGGAATGGGTGCACTCAGACCAGCAGAATGTGAATTTCTACCTTCTCCAGACTGAATCATCTGTGCCAGCTGATCAGTGATCCTCTCGGCCCAATCCCCTAAAGCTTCGTGTAATGTGGCATGAGTAACAAATTCGCCAACAGGAACCTTTAAGAGACTATCTTCTTCTGACTTAGCCATCTGGGTTTTTAACTCATGGCTTTGCAACTCCAATGCAACAGTAGACTCTAGCATTCACATTTCCATTTTCTGGTATGCAACATGTTGAGTGTTAAGCTCGGCTTGGAGAGATTTGACTTGATGCTCACTGTCCATTCTCATAGCTACTTGCTGTGATAATGCATCTTTCAAATGCTCAATCTCCATTTGTTGAGTATCAAAGTGTGGCAACGAGTTCATCACATTA
>CABFPE010000826.1:231777-254325 GCA_900660155.1 Hofstenia miamia
GCTTATTTATACAGAATGTCAAGCTAAATGGTAAATGCAGTAGTAGTGGTTTGGGCACATATCTGGAGCGACTCGAGGGTCCTTGATCCAAACCATGAACCTGCATTTATGTTAGGTATACAACTAGGAGTTTTTCTCGGTTTAGCTGGCTGTCTATTCTTTCGTTTACATGTATCTAATAATTGCTATTGGTAAAAGGGCTGGATAGCCTACCATAGGTTATACATATTTTATCTTATAGACTTAGGTTATCTATAATAGACCGATAATTGACCGAGCATGTATTATTATTATTTAAATGTAAGGTAGGAAGCTGCAAGTTATTATGTAACTTATTTTAATTAACTTATCTAAAGCCAATAGTTTTCGGTAATTGCTAAAGTAATAATTATTCAGCAGCTAGTGACATTGCAAGGTTGCGAAGTAACATAAATACACATTACAAATTGAGTTTAAGTCAGTTACAAATAGCATCAAAAGCTACACTGAGTTAGGATAGGGAACACATAAGAACATCGTTGAGCTGAGGCTTGGAATCACTTAATCAGCGATGGAAACACATGTGAAGTGATTCAGAGATCAGAGTCAGCCGAAGGCCATACCCAAATCACGGAGCAGAACTGCGATGGCGGTGTACCTATACAGTATCCAGTTACTTTAGTTAAGTAAAGATTAACTAAACATATACAACATCGGAGTAAAGAGTTAACATACATACATCCCTACCCGCTTAGAATGAAGAACAATAATTTAAAAAAATAATTTAATCTACGTTAATGCTTGGTAGCAGATGCTACACTAAGGATTAGAGCCTTATGATCAGAATGAATGTTAATTTCCATACTTGTTACTTCTTCAACTAGTTGAGGATGAGTAGTCAGTAAATGATCAAGAAATGCAGTTTTTCGACTAGAATGACTATCTAGTACTATAATATCAGTTTCATCTAATAACAAGTTGAGATCTAATTTATTCCAATCTCCACCTATTATAACCGGAACATTTTTGTAGATGTTCTGTAACGTCATGCATGATTGTGATAGATTTACTATGACAGGTGTATCACGGCTTGGTGGACTGTAGGATACATTAACAAGGTATTTTTTGTAGTTTTTCATCACCAAAATCCAAAGAGATTCTGTGTCATCTTCTCCCATCTTTACGATTTCACTATTTAATGTTTTACGGATGAAAACAATCACACCTCCTCGTTTATGCAACTTTGTACAATTCTTTTTACGCCAGTAGCAAATACATCTGTCCCTTCTGAGATGTTCAAAGCCAGCAATTGCCACGTATTGATCAGGATGGTTCGGACGAATATGGGATTCGGTGACTAAACATATGTCAACATTTAGTTCATCAAAATAATTTCCTAGTGTTGTTGTGATTTTAGTTCCACCTGGAAAATATCGTAAAATAGACATTGAATTAATTAACATAAACTTAGGTAATTTCTTAGTTAGTCAGAAATTATCAGGAGGACAATTACCCTAGTCAATTCTTGCAGTAAGCCTTTGACATTGGTTTTTTAGAACAGGGCATTTATCAGAGAATGAGTTATAATTTACACTAGAAATCCGTATGTTTTCATCAGAAGATAATTCAGTTTCTACATTTTACAGATTGTTTTTGGCAATTTTTCATGATATGTTGCTCACCACATTTAATGCAGTTGGGTTGATTCTGCTTGAGAATTTTTTATTACCAGTATATTTTAATATCAACAACAAGAACTCACTGTATATTCACACAAATTCAAATCGGAGCTGTAGGCTGACTGGCGAATTGTCTTCACTTTGCGACGATGCAGAAACTTGGTAGTGGCAGCAACTGCATGTGGCCGTGCATTATCGTGTTGCCACCACAGCTGGCACAGTTTAGTGGGACTCGATCTCAGTGTTCTCCATCTCTCACCGACTGTGTGAATAAATTGAGTGTAAACTTCATCAGTAATTGTCTCTCCAGGAACTGCTATGTCCATATGAACCTTTCCATCGCAAGTAAAGGCCACCAGAAGCAGGGTTTTGCGATTTGTAAGCTTTGGTCGAACAACCCGGGGTGTTTCGCAGCCATCCAAGTTTTGTTCTCAGACTTGCTGGGTAGACTATCATACAGTGCCCATGTTTCATCTTCATGTACCCAGAATTTCAATATATCGTCCATGCTGTTGCCATAAAAAATGTTTATCATCTCAGTGCAATCTACAAGACGATCTTGTCTGTTCTTCTCAGACAGACGGTGAGGAATCCAAACGGCACAGAGCTTACGAAGGCCGAGGGATTGGGTGAGAATTCGATGAATAGTGTCTTTTGAGATGTTTGTTTGACATGCTAGACTGCGCACTGATTGTCTGGGTTGTTGCTGAATAATGTTTTGAACAATATCAATTTTGGCTTGTGTGAAGAGAAACATGGACGACCGCTTCTTTCGGCATCTTGTAGGCTGCTTCTTTTCTCTTCACTAAATTGCTGGCACCACCGAAATATAGATGATTGCGAAGGAATATCCTGTATATCGGTTTCATGCAGCTGCTGTAGAATTTGGCTGGGCTTCATCCTCTTTTCCATTCAATGTAAGAGTAAGTACGGAAGTTTTCACTGCTGACATTCACAGTGATAATAATTATTCGTTGCACTGTATATTTATAGATTAAAATAATGCAATGCACACAGTCATATACATGTACAATGCTTTATGTAAGTAATTTCTCATTGGCTGAACGAGTTACATCCCTGTCTACAATATGGCCGTCAATTTGCAACACATTAAATATGCAGCAAGCATTTACAAGCAAATTCTCAAGATTTTTGAGACACCCCAAGTATTATATTTACATCACATCTCAATAAAAAATGTGATGAAAAGATTGGTTAATTCAGAAACTTTAGTGCATACATATATGTCAAATTACTGTGTTTAAAAGAAAGCAAAATTCTGGTGTATTTTCAAAATGTCTTGCTTCAAACAGATACATAATTTAACATATGTTCTTGTAAGTTTCAAACAGGAAATGCATTCTGCGTGTCAAAGCCAACTTTTTATTTGCAGCTATAACTTAAATTTAAAATTAGGCTTTTACCTACCAATAAAGGCAATGCAAAACCCTTCACTCAAAGCCCACTGAAATGATATATGATGGGTCTTCTACTAATGCAAGTTTTGAGGGCATAATTATTTTCTGAAAATTATTCACAACTTTAGAATGAATGGAATGAAGAACGCGATACATTTTATTACATTTCTCATAGGGTATACTGCATTCAAATAGACAAAGCCAAAATTAGTTATTTGTATAAAGAACTCGGAATTACCAATTCCTACTATAAAACAACAAAATATGAAACGAGCGTGTGGCCAATTATAAAAATATTTCATGATGTTTTAAATCACTTTTTAAAACGTATATTTTGAAGTATAAATTTAACAGACTTTTTTTAAAAAGTTCGAGGACAAGAATTAGAATGTAAGATTTACAAACTATTCACCCAAATTATCACTTAGAACTGTAATACGACTGCTACTATGATATTTTGTTTGGGTTTCATGGCTAAGATTTTGGCGAAAAAAATCATTATGGAACTATAATTGTGGATTATTGCAAATTTATCTGGTGTTCAGGGAGTAGGCAGTACAAAATAAATAAATTTAAAATGTCAATAAAAACTTTTCATAGCTATAACAAAAATAATTATAATCTCCAATCTTCATGGAAACGACATTATCTAATAATAAAAATGTCCGAATTTGGGCATAAAACGGCATGTTGACATTTTATACATCTCTACCAGCATGATTTAGTAGCACGTTCTAATTGCAGCTCTACTATCAAAATTCATATTTTACAGTAATTCAGTTCACTTATATAAGGTGTTCGCGCATTTCAAATAATCAATTTCCAGGCCAAACTCAGAGAAATTCTAGACAGTAATGTCATGTATGTAAACCTTAAATTCTACATTTACAGACTGAAATTAACTCAAATAGATGCATTTGATGAAATTTCGCCCATGAGTAAAATATAAATGATCAAAATCAAACAAATTTAACCACATAACATAAACAGTATTTTATATGGCGATTACGTGAATAACCTTTTTCAACATGGAAAATGTACAGAAATATGTTTTCTTTTTGCAGATTATATGCACGTGCATTGTTTTATATAGTAAATTGTGTTGTATATGCTAAATATCCCATATCACACAGGGTGATTTTTTAATCAGTTCACTCAATAGAGTAAGTAGGTATTTTCATTGATATTTTCTTCTGAATTTAAGAAAACGGTAAAAAATACGTTTGGAAATCCTCAAATGTTACGCTTTTTTAGGGTAAAATTACTGCGAAGAATAGCATGTTTAATGAAGTATCTATTCGAAAGCTGATCAAGAAATTAGAAAAACCTTATTCTTTACATGATGCTCCACAATCCGGGCGATCAAGATGAAGCATCATTAATAAGGAAAAATTGGAAATAGCGCAATCATCTTTGGGAGAGAAATAAAACAAATCTTTGCCAGTACTTCTTCCAACAGTGAGACTTGCCGGACAACAGGCATTTGTTTTTCTATCTCAAGAACCATAGCAAAGGAGCCTCTTGAATTTAAGCCTTGAAAGCTTTACGGAAATTAGTTTGAGCATCGTTTTAAGTTCACCGAACTCTTTTTTTTAATTATCTTGCTGATGATCTTGACCAAGGAGGGCATGTCTATGATGAACTTTCGTCTATCAATGGTTATGTTTTAACACGGAAATCCCACTGAAAAAAGACATTGCATTCACTAAAACTTACAGTCTTGTAGAACATACTGCCGACAATTTTTATGCAGGTGATGCCACTCCAACCCATTCGGTGAGTGCACAGTGAGTTTTACTTGCGAAATATTTTTGACTCTCTATTTACCAGATATTTCACACGACGTTTACAGAATAAAAATTTTCAGTTTGGAAGAAGAAATGCCGTTCTCTCTATATCGGGTAGTCTGCAGAAAGTGCGGGAATCACATGGAGGTCATATACAAGAACTGAAATAATAATTTCTACTGATTATATGTATAGAGTTTTGTTCACTATTTTTCTTTGCTGTACTTCACAATAACAAATTAAAACTCTAAATAATAAAAAGCACCCGGTATGATAAAGTTTAATATATACATATATACAACACAATTAACTATATAAAACAATTGATATAGTTTGTGAAATCAAGTTGTGCTTAACAAAATGTATAGACAATGGATTATTATTCATTTGGTGAAATGTCACTCAACCCTTAAGACTAGTGGTAAACAAACTGTTAAAGCATATTCTAAGACTGCGTTTATAGTTTTTAGTTCAAATTTAGATAAAAAACCTTATAGAAAAAGTTGGGTACATTTGTGTTAAAGAATTGTTCAGGAAATATATATAAAAATCAGATACTGATTAGACAAAAAATCATA
The DNA here is from genome assembly GCA_900660155.1 of Hofstenia miamia. NCBI lineage: Eukaryota > Metazoa > Xenacoelomorpha > Acoela > Hofsteniidae > Hofstenia > Hofstenia miamia. The sequence goes on from CABFPE010000826.1 coordinate 237,219, forward strand.
AGCTAAAGTGTTCAAAAATGACACTTAGTGACATACTTCATACATGAAGTAAAAACAAGATTGCAAGAAGGGATAAATTTTGACAATATAATAAATAAAAATAGAATTTCCAGGCAGCTGAAGACCTAAAGGCACTTCAAGACAGTAACTTTACATTTCCAGGAGGTTGAAGGTAGTTCTAGATGTCGCATACGTGCCTCAACTATATAGGAAATGTAATATAAAAACTTATTACCAAAGCACAAGTAAAACAAGCAAAAAAATTATTTTTTAATAAGTTAGGAATGAATTCTAATAAATTCCATCATTCCCAAGGGTTTAAAACCAATATTTAATTAATTCCAAAATTCGCCAAATTTTGAGATTTGATGACGTCATCAACAATAATGATAACATTTTGAAATTTCCAAATTGATATAAAAGATATTTGTGCAAAATTTCGTTTTAATATCATAATCTAATCCAGAGTTACACACGAGGATCAAATCCTCCCTCGCCATGCCTGAAGAGCCCAGGTTGAATAGGGTTGAGGAAAATGCCTCGACTATAACCTCTAGCACTTCATCAACATTGCTTGGAGATAGGCTAGGAAACCTTAACACTTAACAGACATATGGTGAAATTGCATGACAACAAACTGACAATAGAGAGTGAGTAAAGCTAAGCCAAAAAATAACTGCATTAGCTGGGAAAATCAAGTATCTTCTAAACCTGTCAAAAGGATAAAGGAACTCATTGGGAGACTATCTGTAAAGAAGCCACATTTTACCATTAGACAGTGACTTCAAAAAATGTATCTGACATTTAGTCAGTTGTGTTGGCAATCGCTTGATCCAGATGTATCCAAAAAAATGCATGGGGAGGGCCCACTAAAATCAAATTACTAAGATTTGCTGGTCTACCATGTGTTCTCTTTCATATAAAGCCAGCATCTTTTTTTGAAAAAAAACGAAACAACTTCTCTAAATATTCGTGTTTAAAAACAACACGAAACTGTATCTCATGCGTAAAGAATCATGTAAACGCATGTAGAAAAAACGAAGTGCAATTAGACGTATAGAATCAGTGGCCAAATGAAAATCAAGGCAAATATACTAAATCTAAGTATTAGGAAATCAAAGTATGAGACAACAGGCTATTCCATCATGTCTCTCCTAGCGTGTAAAAAAAGAATTGAGTTGTAGACAAACAGTGAATTGAAAAACTTGTTGAGTTTCAAAAGATAAGAAACTATAGGTCCCGATAAACATCCTATTTAAAAACTATATAAATTCACTTGCCATAAAAATTACTGCAAAGAGTTTTAAAGTTCATTTGAAAAACAATCAAGAAAAAAGATAGATATAAAAATAAAACCAACAGTTCTCGAATTCTGGCTTTCAAAATGGAGGCCTAAGACGAATAGAAACTATGTAGTTCAAGATTCCAATTGTATTGGCGATCTTGCGTAAGTTGGACTAAACTAAATCAGTGGGAGAACATTATCATCTATGAACGATGAAATTAGACCATTGTGAGGTCTTGGAATGACGCCTACATAGCGCCATATAAAACAATATATTATTGTGCTATGACAATACTAAACAAGCGCAAATGTGATGAATTTTTAGTTCACATGTAAACTGGACATAACGATACCATCTTGCAACTAATATATCGATCTTGCAAAATTCCAAATTCACAAGCCGAAAGCGAACATAAGTAAGTAAAACCTCACGCATAATAAAAGAATTTGTAATTGTACATAGAAATCCGCGTTATGGGTAGAAAGGTCAATTGCCTCAGCAGCAGGGAAACTAAGGTAGAACAAGTGCCAATTTAGATACAACTTCAACATCAAGAGGGGCACATTACCTAGCTTATATAACAATCTCGATATTAGCATTGCTAATATGAGAAGATCAACTCAAAATCGAACTTCACCAAATTATAATCAAGCTGGATTTTCTTAGACAGTGTTATTGTATTACATTACTAAACAACTTTAGGGCATGAGAAATTTTAGTTCGTAAAATATTGCGATTCGCGTTGATTTGTTTTTCACAGTAACTATATAAATTATAAGTCGATATTCAATGAATGGGATCTCTTGCATATTGTTAATGAAGTGGCGATGAAGTTATTAGAAAGAGTTGGTAGTCGCATGCTAGTCATTAATGATATATAACAGTTAATGAAAATTGAATTTTGGATTTTTGGAAAAGTCCATTTTACAAATGAAAGAGTATACGCTTTGTATTCAACAATAGGCCAACTTCTTAATTATGCCATGCATGAAAACTGAATTGAATTTCTTATTTTCTGATCAAATCATTCCAACTTGATCATTGAGATGTAAAGGAATCTCCGTATTTTAACAATACGAAGTTCATTACCATCTTCAAAAACCATATGTTTATGACTTAAATATGAAAGTTGAAATGCCAAATTCTGCTATGGATAGGAAAATAGAAAACATTCATAGGGAAACTGTAGTACTAAATTTTAAAAAGAATTTACAATGACTTCTAAAATAAAAACTAATTTCATCAAAAATTAAATTGTATAATCTTTCGGGAACATGGTCTGATTCGTTTTCCTCTCAGGATGAATCTCCGCGCAATTCATTATTAGTGATTGCTTCATCTGGACACTAGATGGAGCAAATAAATTTTTAGAGCAAACAAATATAGACCACAAAACAAAAATTTTCAATATTTACAGTGAACATTGATATTATTTTACTAGGATGTATATTAAAAAGGATATATGTATAAAGAATGACAAACATTTAAATACACCACAATTGCGATATGATAATAATTATAAGCTAGTATCAACGATGACAATTATTAAAAAACATCCAAGTTAGATAAATTGAGTTACAGAAGAGTGCAAAAGTTAAAAAACATTAAGAATTAAATTTGTAGATATTTCTGCTTAAAATATCGTCGTACATCCATTGGTTAGTATTAAAATTTGAGGGCAAATGGTTTTTAGAAATTTAAACCATACTTGATTCAGCATCGAAGCGCTGAACAATTGAATAAAGCTTAACGTGTCGAAAACATCAGTAAACAAATTGGCAAAATGTCTACTTAAAAATAAATGGAAATGAGAAATTAAACTAAACGCCCAATGAAAAATGTGTGTTATAAGTTTTATGTTGACGTTCGTAGTAATGTGTTTCATAAAAAACTATCACAAAAACTTTAGAAAAAAAGAGTGCAAAAAAATTTCACAATGAATTGACCATGAAATTTAATAGATAGCATTTTCATTGAATTTCTTAAAGAAATATTCTACGTAATTGACTATAATTTGAAAGTATTTAATGCAACTTTGAAAAAAAGTTTTAAATGCAAAAAGGACGTTACAGGAAAAGTAACTCACTTGAAGGCATTGGAAGCGTGCATGTCACGATCACGTTGAGTCTTTTCGCGAGCGAAGCGTTCCTGACTGAGTCGCTCTTCCTGCGCTCGCTTCTCGCTTTCCACACGTCGTTGTTTTCGCTCTAGGTCGCTGTTTCTCACGCACTCATCCTCCAGATGACGAGTGAGGTCCTTTAATTCATTGGCCGCCTTCTTGCTTTTACGAGTGAGAGAGGCAGCTTTGTGTTCCAAGTCCTCGATCTGCTCTTTAGCCTCGCGCAATTTCCGAATCAACGTCTAAACAAGCGCGCCTGTAGTGATAACATCAACTACTTAAACGAAATGTGTTTATATATAAAGGTGAAAGAGCTTGCAGCGAAAGCATTTATGCAAAATATACAAATCCACCGCTTCACTCAACTCAAGTAAATAGCACATGTCATGGCATTACACGTCTTTAATAAATTCACACACAGAATCAACAATTAGTTCACAAATAAACGACCTCCCACCATGACGGTTCAGCTGAATTCCCAAATCCATCGGTTAAAGCTCTATTAGGAAAAATCGATATGTATGGCAACCACTTTCTAGACCTAAAAAATCTCTTTATAGGCCTATGACGTAAAAGTTTAATTTTTTTGGCAGCTAAATCTAGACCTAAAAATTAATTTGAAAATTATAAATTTTTACTGTGTCAAATTGATACTCACGTAACAAATTATATAATTTTGCATGTTTTTTTCGTCAAAATTTCAATCGTCTAATAGCATATTTTTTGTTTGCTGAATGACTGGTCGACATCTCCACCAGATGGCTGGCATCTTCAAAACAAATGATAATAAGATATGCAAAAATCACCGCTTACATTGACTATTTCTATAAAATCTTGATTTTTATCCGTTTTCTCATTGGTTAAAATGTGGCAGTCAACTTTGCCAAATTTTATAGAATTTATGGTTGCCCTACTGATATGCAATGAACGACATCAAATTTAAAAACTCTAACCGAACTAAAAGGAGATCCCCAGTTAATCTTCAGTATATCTTTGTAAAAAATAATACAACTACCAAAAAAGTTTAGAAAACTAAAACATGTGTCATCATTTCAACATTGATATACAACGAGATTTTAGCATTGTTACGAAATAACAGCGTATTTAAAACCTTCCTTAAACAGTAAATGGAGTGCAGAAATCAATTAAAGAAATTTCACAAAATCAATTTTACTAAGGACTATTGATTTACAGTCAACACATCATACCAAAAAGGCCATTGCTAATTAAAACAAAAAACTGTATGCAACATGCACTGGGTAAATAGTCAAGGCAAATATATACATGTATGTGTAGAAAACATTTTTAGGCCAAATCTTAAGTATTCGGAAATATAATCGCACCCAAACACACCACATCCAAGCCCTAAAAATTATTAAAATTATTACTCCACAAAAGATGACATATTAACGCGCCCTCTTGCAGGCCAAAATAAAATTAGATTATTCAATTAAATTCCAATTAAACGACTATTAACGCATTGTGAATTGCAGCGAAATGTGTAATACGTATTAAGCAGTTTCTTATTTGAATATTATTTTTAAGCCACGTTGTTAAACTTTGAAAACTTTTACTGTAAGTAAAATTTACAGTTTTGTCTAAAAATGTTTTTAGTTAATAAAGTTGACCCGCATAAGTCAAAAGAGAACTCCACACTTTTAAATTACAAATCCGCAAAGTGTTGTAAGCCTTATTTTAGAGCCAAACTACATCGCAAAAAAATTTATCTTGTTACGATGTGCATACATGCGTGTTGAATATTGAATAAATGTTAATTAATAAGTTTTAAATAAATACCGAAAACTAAATTTTTGAAATCGTTAATATCATAAAAATAAATATACACTCAGACTTGTCAACGAGCCGAGCTTCTAACGAGCCGAGCCGAGCCGAGCCGAGCTTGAGCAGAGTATTGGATATACAACGAGCCGTATTTAAGCAAACCAGATTTCTAGTGTTGATAGCTAATTTGATTTTGCAGATTTTTCTTATTTTTTCATTCAATATTCTTTACTTATAATCGTATTTTAGAAATGTATGTAAATAATAGGAAGAGAAATTGAAAAAATTCTGAGCACAATATTTTAAAAAAAATACCTAGCTGAAACGAGTCTCATTGAAAGATTTTCTGTGGCGAGCCGAGCCAAAATCACGACTCGTTGACAAGTCGGCATACACTGTATTAATTATTTGTAATTACTTTAAACATTAATTGCGAAATGTTCCCTTTGCCAGATATTTCTTAAGTTTCTGGCCCAGAGCTGCACCCGTGCCGTGCTTTAATTCGTGCCGTGCCTAAGATTTTGCGTTATTGATCCGTGCCGTGCCGTGCCCAAAAATATTTTTGCAACTCCGTGCCGTGCCCAAAAAAATATTTTTGCAACTCCGTGCCATGCCCAAAAAAATATTTTTGCAACTCCTTGCCGTGCCCAAAAAAATATTTTTGCAACTCCGTGCCATGCCCAAAAAAATATTTTTGCAACTCCGTGCCGTGCCCAAAAAATATTTTTGCAACTCCGTGCCATGCCGGGCGGTGCCTAAAACCCACCGTGCCGTTCCAGGCCGTGCCTTCATAAACCAGGCACGGTTGCAGCTCTGTTCTGGCCACGCCCCGATTACAATTTATTCACCCATGTACGATCACTACCACTTGAATTAAAAGACTGGGTAATTGTAGGGGTGCATAAAATCCAATGGAATTATGATCGAAACTTTTTGGAACTGATTGTTGTTTGAAAAACGGTTTTAAGAGGCAACAAAGTTGAGTGTTTGAAACCAAGTGGTTTGTCGCGAATTACAGTCTAATCTCCACATTGGAATAGCACGTGTGCACTGCAGACATTCAAGCCAGCACTCGTCAAAACATTCCCAGCTAGCGTCAAATACCACGTGATAGTTGCTTAAGATTATTAAGAAGCGTGGGAAATTACGTGCTTCAGCGATATATCGAAACAAAATGATAATTATTTTCACGGAATTTAAATCTAAGAATTGAATGTGAGCTACAATCAGTGTTGGTCGATTTAAATCACTTGATTTAAATCATTGATTTAAATCGGATTTAAATCATGATTTAAATCAAAGCACATTATTAGTTAAATTATTGATTTAAATCAAGTACACTAAAAGAGATGCAAGTAGTGTATTCTAATTGTTTTGAAGTCATTGCCCTGATATTGGAATGAATTGGTCAGATTTGAAATGTTGTTTTGCATGTTTTTTATCTTTAGTTTATTTCAAATTGATGAAATTATCGTATTTCATAAATAGTAGTAACAAAAGGATTTCTAATATTTACTACCTTGGAAGATTGTCTGGGTAAAATTGAAATTTAGGTAAAAAAATCCGATTTAAATCAATAAATCCGATTTAAATAAAAAAATCCGATTTTTTTGATTTTTTAATTTAAATCGGATTTTTTCCCAACCCTGGCTACAGGCTTTGTTTTATGAACTTTACAAAGGAGATTATGTTTCTAGTGCACTAGTTTATCAGTGCACCCACCAGTGGGTCACACTGTTTTGCCATTTGGTGCGATGTGACCCACCGGTGGGTCGCAATAGAAATTTTTTATTTTCTAAAATATTTCAATACTTTTCTTTTAATGATTATTTTAAGGCTCTAGTAATGTTATCAAAGGGTTGAAATAGTAAAAAAATTCAGAAATTGAAGTTTATTGAACAGCTCTTATGGCTGTCGCAGGAAACGTGTTAAGGACGTAACCTGAAAAAATGCAAGTCCGAAATAAACTCTACTTGGAATTTAAAAACGCAGGGTAATTCGTATGATAGAGTACCTTATTTTCATTCTGTAAGGTTTCCATTTCATTTTCATGAAGTGAGATGATGTTTCGTCTGTCAAGATCAGACTGTCTCTTCAAACGCACGTATTTTTCATAGTAGACAGTCCCAATTTCATCACCATCTTCTTCAGCAATGTCGTTCTAAAAACCCTCATCAATTACAGGCAAAATGATGTTCTACAAAGACAAAAATAGAAAATTACTGTTTATAGGGTTTAGTTAAGCAAAAATGACGGTTCAATGTGATCATTTGAAATGTACTTCAAGTGCAAGTGTAGTTGAAATTTTCTTAAATTTTGATTGGGCAACTACTTTCAAATAATTAAAACAAATGCTGTAAATAACACACTTGACAATACTTAACCCCAATTCTACGAGGGATTTTTCAAAATCTGTGATGACTACAACAAAACTTTCTTAAACGCTTATAACTGACGAACTAATGAAGATATTTAATATCTAAAACCTCTTTCTTTTTTTACTTAAATTCGCCATCTGGCGCACAACCTCTAAATTTGGAATTCAAACAGTTTGTCATCACGAAACAAAATATTTCATGGTAGTTGTTGTTCCCATGGACACTAGATCGCTTCATCATTTGAACACTAGGTATGGAATATGGAAGAATTCGAATATTTTTACAAAAATTGGATTTCTCATTGAAAAAAATTTTTATTTGCGCGTAATTCAGGCATATAATATGTTTTAGCATATATCTTCATCATTGTATGAGCGGGCCCCACTTCATAGATGTGCCCATGGAAAAGGCTTTAAATATTTCTTAACAAATTTAGATAAAATTGTTCAAAAATGCGGAGAAATCGATTCGATACATAAAAGTACCGCTAGTGGAAACAGGGTTAAATATAAATATTTGCATTACCAGACTGGACAGAGAAATTTTAGCTTCCATCAACTCCATTTCGGTTTTCTGGAGTCGGTTAGCGAGGGCAGTGTACTTGCTTCGCAATTCAGTGTTGTCCATCTCTAGTCGTCGCCGTTCAACCATTTCGGTTTCGTAAAGATCACTTAACTGTTGGGAAGAAGTGGCCTCATCCGAAACCTCTGTCGTCAACTCAATGACCTTAGCTTCCATGAGGTCGAAATTACGTTTCAACTCGCTGTTTGCTTGAGTTAGATTATTCACCTAAATTTTCGTGATAGCTTAAACTTGATGAAGTCATTTCACGGAATTTTAATTTTCCGAATTTTTCAAAATTTACAACTTAAAGGTGTAGAAAAGTTATTTAAGGGGTGTACTGGCTTTTATATTTTAAATTTTCATCCCAAACCCTGTATTGCATTGGCTTGGCGTCATTCCGTATGTAAAAATGTAGATTTGAAAGGCAGTTTCATTGAATTTTATAGACAAATTATATACGGAGTGACATCATGACGGTAATGGGATGAAAATTATAACTTATTTTTTACCAAAAATTTAAAATTTTGAAAGCCAATACATACTTTAAAGAGCATTTTTAGACTTTATAATTGGAAAGTTTGAAAAATTAAAATTTCGGGAAATAACTCTATTCTATTTGAAATTCATTAATAAGTAACTTTACTGTCATATATAGCTAATGATTACTAAAACATACTTGGGCTTGGAGTTTAGCAATGACTTCATCTTTGTCAATCGCCGTTTGCTCTGCCATGCGAAGTTTGACCAGGGGATGTAGTTTTGTGTAGAGACGCCACCACTGCCAATCCTGTACTTCTTGCCATTTGCGGATGTTTCGTTGAATGCAGGTAACAGCTCGAAACTGCGTCACTCGCCTTCTAAGATTTTGTTTTGCTAAGAAACCTCGACAGTGACACTAAAAGACTGCTGACAAATGAATAATCACATGACAATTCATGTGCAACTTCAAAAATGAGTTATCCCTTGAGGAAAAATGTATACCCGATATAACCATATTTAGGATTGTTTACAATTGGAAACAACCATTTTTATGGTATGAATGAATAGTGGAAAATTACGGAAATTCTTTAATCATGTAATTTATGATTATAAAAAACTATATATTTTCAAACACCGCATTATAAGTTGCTGATGTCGTCTGCCATCTTGTGGTATAAAACGGAACACATTCACATTTGCAAATATTTCAAAAGTTTATTTATTACAAACTAGCTCAATTGACAACCAAATAGCAAGTTTCAACATTTTTGCCTGGAATGCCACTTCACTCGAACGAAAACTGAAATGTAATACAGAATTTTAACTAAGGATATATCTACCATATAACTTACGTTTTTCAATTACACTTGTAATATTTTTGAATACTTTCTGTAAAAACAGCCCATGTTCTGCAACATATTCCAACAAAAATATTAAATAAGCTTTCTAAACAGTTCAATAGTTTTTATTGTCATTACTTCGCCCCATCGTATCTAGGCAAGCTATACACCTGCCACTGATTATCTCTAGTTAAAAACCAACATGCCAATTGCTTGTGAAATAAGAGAACTGTTAAAAAGCAGCTGACTCCAAACCCTGAGATAAACTATTGCCGAAAGGGCCTACATTGTTTTTAATTATTTTTCCAAAAATGATGGATAGTCTTATACGGTGTCGCGAAAAAATGAAAAGAGTTTCTAAGCAGTCAATTGTTCACAGCGAAATGTGCGAAGTTTGGCACTGAAGGAAACGAGTTTGCAGAATTTTTTAAGATGACCTCTACATGGTATGAACAATAACAGAGAAATTGTCTTCGATTGCATGTAACATTAATAGGAATTGTATGAAAATTTCAATATTACCTTGAAAAACAATAATAAAAAATATTGTACAGGAATTGCAATTTTATAACATAAAGATAACATTAATTTTTGACACAAAATTTCATATGCAAACGGAGTAAGCGACTTGAAACCGAGCCCTGAACATAATATTGCAATAGCATTCTTCACAAAAACTAACTTATAGTCAAAGCTTTGAAACAGTGGGACTAGTAGCGACTTATTTTGGCGGTCACAAAACAATAATAATAATAATAATAATAATAATAATAATAATAATAATAATAATAATAATAATAATAATAATAATAAGGGATTTTATTTAGCCGCTGAAGGCATAAACTACAAAAAATAAAAACAAGTCAAGTTTTACGGCAGCGAGGACCCCTCCTAGCAATAAACAACAATGGTTTAGAAGGGGTCTTATAGCACGTCTTAAAATCGTTTAGAAAACGTTTAGAAGACGTTTAGAAATGGCATTTATGTCAGATGTAGAAGACGTGTTTAAAACGTTTAGAAATGATTCAGATGACGTTTTACAATATCATTTGTGGACACTAGATGGCATTCAGCAACGATAAAAAATGGGGTTTATAACACGTTCAAAAAAATACATTAAAACCTCTTACAACGTGTTATACCACTAGAAGACGGATATAATATATCTTATTGTTTATTGAGCTTTACATGATTCTCTAAATCACTTTCTCAATAAACATCTCAGCAATTATACAAAATTTAAGCACCAAAAAGGGTATTTCATATGACCTTAATGTGTAACCATTTCCCCAAAGGCTAGGACAAACCACGATTGTGGTTTAAATGTTGAACCTGAAATTAAACGTCAATTACATGAAAACAGATGAATTCTTTATGAGAAAGCATCATTATTGAGCATTCTGATCGTGCACACCATCAAGGTAATCAGAATGTAATGGTACTGTGCTCTGGGATTTACCATGCAATCAATACTTTTTTTAGTAATGTGCTATCAATCAATATTAATCTTGTCAGCATCAGATGGTCACTTTACAATTATTCACAAAAATGCTTTCATGTTTTTAAGGACTACTGATTGAAATATCAAATGTCATTGACTTGTCAAAATACGACATCTATTGAACAGATAACATATACAGGGAGTGTATAAAGCAACCGCACGATTTCAAAAACGTCGTACGCCTTAATCTTTAATATAAAGCGTGTAAATTTATTTGTTCATATATTTCAGAATCTACGATTTAGTTTTTAGTGGCAAAGAAGGATTTTCTGACCACTATTCTTGGTGCTAAACTCGTTCATCATTCACATGCACACATGCACAATTGCAGATGCTCTTGTACACAACACATTAACAGTGTGTAGCCTGATTCGACGTTTGTTCTTCAATTCTTGATCTGTTTTGGACGTGACGTCATTGACTACACTAGTGCGCAGTGTGAGATTTCACTTCTAGCGATACTAAATCATGAGCAGGTTAAGCCTCTCGGAGAGACTGGAACTCTGTTTTGAAAATGAACGATTTTTAACTGAAGTGCAAAGTGAGTGGTTAACAAAGTACGTCGTCATAGCAAGATCCCACGTCTGGAGACAATTAACGAAATTATCAATCGCTTTGATGAAAAAGGCAGCGTTAATGACCAATCACGACGTGGGAAGCGGTCAAATCAAGAGACTGTGGAGGTAGTTTGAGAAACGATCCAAGAAAATCCATCATTGTCTCTGCGTCTAATCTCCAAGCAAGTTGGGTAATCAACGTCATTTGTGCACAATGTCTGTCGCCAAATGCTGAAATTGCATCACTACCGCGTTCAACTACATCATGCGCTTCAACCCAATAAGACGCGCCTCTCATCCTGGGAGTCGGTTCGCAAGAAAGTGTCGGATGACGAGAACTTTGTTTCAAAAGCGTTTTTGGCGGAACGGGTATGGCAAAAGCCAAAACTATCGCATTTGGGGTGGCCAAATCTTTACATTTAGATCGACTGCCAGTTTCAGTGGTTGTTTTAGAGAGACGACTCATTTGAAACTTCTACCGCATAATGTTGACTTGTGAATTTTTACATGAACTTTGTACTTCCGTTTAAATAAACCCTGTGTCCGCTTCGGAGGTTGAAGCGGCCTATTCATGTATAAAACGCCTATGCTATAATTGTAGAACTTTGTAATGGTATCGCATTCACTATTAAGAAATTATATTTCTGTAATATTTCGCAAAATTTCAAATCAAGTAAAAAGTAGCGAAGATTGATGTCCAAAGTGGAATTCTAATGCGAGAAGAAGTAATTACAATCCATAAAGACGTTTATTTTACGCCTCATTGGCGTTTAAGTTTATAACTCTGGGTCACTTAAATCATAATTATTATTGCGCAATCAGTGGACTGGTATGTAAGTTATTGAAATAGCTAAATTCAAAAGAATTCCAGTAATCAATAAAAGTTTTCGGACACAATTCTGGAAACATTTTTGCTATTATTTAAGAGAAAATTTTGACTTGTCCACTTGAAGATACATTATATCATTGTTAATTAAATTTAAAAAAATCATTTAATCCCGCCAGAACTCCCTATTTGTTGGAATAGGTAAAAACATTAAATTAACAATTTGCACAAATTCATAACACCTACAATAAAATTAGCCACATCTCAACAGCCCTAAGCTTAATATAGACTTCATGAACGCCATGTTTACTTGTGAATGTTAAAATAAACGGCTAAACTGTTTTATAAATTTGGAAAATCGTGAGGTGCAAATCTATATTTTCTGATCAAATATTCAATAACATTGATCGATGACGTATTGAAAAACATGAGTCAAAAGAACAGGATTGGTTGGAATTAGCATTACCACTGCTTCACTAGACTCTTCGAACAATACCGTCATGAATTTGCTATATTGAAACCTTTACCCACCAATCGCAAACATCATTAGGGGATACATACATGATATCGATTGGACTATTACTGAGCGTTCCACATATATTTCAGAAATTGATTAATCCATATATGAAAAGAGAAAATCGATATTTTACAACCTTGGCTCACGTTTATTTCAAATATATAGATTCTATACAATATTAAATCTAAATATGACATAAATTTTGATGAATACAGTTTTGCATCTATGGTATGTACACCTCGTCGCGAGTAAACTAAAAAGAAAGCAAACAAGCTCAAATTTAAACACTCGAAGATATTGAACAGTCCCATATATCAATTATTCCACGTAAAGAAAATCACCTTCAGCCAGAACAGAAACATGTGAATGTAGAATGCAAATAGAGATTTTTTCTATTTCGACTGTGTAATACTTATTTTTTAAATACGATTTGTATATTCTTTCAATAAATGTCGATGTAGATATTTTCTCACATGATAATATTAATGTAAACTGTTAACAATACTAGATAGCAGTCGTACATAGTAACTAATCTCATTGACTGTACTCAGTAAAGTGTCTATGAATAATTGTGAGGGGGCGGACGGCATTGAAATCTTTATTTAACTCTCACTCCAGTTAGAACCTTTCCATTCCATTTAGAGATTTTATAAAATCAAAGCGTTAAGTTGTTTGCCTTGTGTAAAATGATTGGTCGCAACTGATATTAAACACAGCGACAGAAAGAAGAACATTATCTATTTATTAACCATAGCCTTTGGTGGGAATTTTTCTAAACCTGATAACTTTAAGTTTATTGAATTTTTAAATGTTAAATCTCTGCCTTGTGCAGGTGATTATTTACATAAATTCGACAATATCACACAAAAGAGAAAGTTTTATATTTAAATAATGAAAATACCAAATATTTGTGGCGGCTAAAAAAACACATTTTCCAAAAACTTAGAGGTTTTAAGTGCTTCGACAGAGAAACATCAAACTCGAACATAATAAAATTTCAAAAATTAACTGAAATAGTAGTTAAATATTGATGAATTCATTTCATTAATTTATTATTAAAAATAGACTATAAAACTTAAATTAATTATTTTTACTGGACTGTAGCAAAACTATACCTAAATTTAATATTAAAAAAACTTTCAATTGAATTGAATATGCGACTTTTTCTGATCAACTAGTAAAAAATTTTTGAACAAAAGTTTATAAAAACGAATTGATCAAACAGGATAATAGGTCAACTTTGTTTGAGCAAAAAAATTTTTACACATTTTTTCACGCTAAACTGACAATTTAAATAAAATGGTGAAAGAAATGTTTGACAAATTTTTTATCGAAAGGTGTTCATGCAGAGATGTTGAAGTGTGTTGGTAAATAACGTTGACATTTGAGATAAATGTTTAATTAGTACACAATAGCTAAGAATAACAATTTACAACTAGCCTGAAATTCAGGTGCAACCCTGCCAAAGAAAACTAAACATTCACACGAATGCTTTGTCACAAAGACTCGATTGTTTGTCAAAAGTCAACTTTGGAAATTTGAAAACTATCTAATTCCCGTGTATTTATGCAACACTGTAGCGGTTGAAAATAACGTTAATAAAATAAATAGAGAATAGAATATAAACAAACTTTGAAATACAGAGGAGGAAATAGTCGCGCCGTTCTTATCAGTCACTGACTCACTAAATTAATTTAGACACTAGAAAATGTCTGGACATTAATATAAGATTCCAAAGTTCATGCCAGATTGGTAACAATCGTTGCAATTAAGCCTCCAGTAGCTAAACAACTATCGTTGATCTATACAAAATGAACTGAATGTCTTTACTGAATAATTGGTCTATTTAATATAAAATCTGTTTCTTATTTACAAAAGCAAAGTACAAAAAACAGGATCAAACACTTTGATCCCATAGTAATATCGATGTATACTACAAAATATTACTTTATTAATATTTTACAACCAAGTGTTGACCTTCACACAATATCTTGATTTAATTGAAGGACCTGTGTAGGTGCAAATAAATAAACGCTACAAACTTCAGTGATAGATTGACTTAAACATGACTTAGCAAAATTTAATGAAGATCATGGCCTGGTAATATCCAAGAATAAAAAATTAAGGAATTTACAAAAATCATTTAGAAAATTAGATTTGAATTAAATTTTTGCAAAACTAGAACATATTAGTTAAAGACTTAAGTAGCTGATTTGGATTTGATCCCATTAAATATGACCCCCACGACATACCAAATTTTTCCAAAATTAATATCGATTAGCAACTAAAATGTCTAGATAATTCCAAATGCTTAAAAATCAATTGTTCGCGGTTACCTTATCCTTCCCTTATGGCCCCATCCCTATTGAAATATTTAGTTCCACATCAAAATACTAGATGGCCTCGCAGAATCACAGTTTGAACAAATGAAGAAGCACTGACAAAGAGACCTAGAGAACCATGAAATTAACAGAATTTAAATAAATAAAAGTGTAATGGAATGGTGTAAAATAGTACCTGGAATGCCACCATTACATCTGTAAGTTTTTCATCACGTCCGTCTTCCAATAAGCACAACAAGCCAGGCCGGAGAAAAACTCGAGAGAGGCCCAAAGCGTACAGGGATTTATCAACACCCAGCTCATTGAGCATTTCCTGACAGGCCTTCCGTTCATCGAGTACATCCTTAGGACGAGAAGGCAAAAGGAGTTCGAACCTTCTTCGGAAATCAACAAAGCTCATCCAATCAGGAAATCCCTACATTCAAAAAATTAACTATGAGTGAGTAACCTGCAAATCCATTCTCTCTCAAGAACCTTAACTTAAATTTGCTGACATGAAATAAATTTCAGATTCATGTAAAAATACGTTTTCTCAAACATTATTGTGCATTCAGGCATAGACTCTACTAATATTCAGGAGATTGCGTTAGGTTACGAAAACTTAATATTATGAAATATTAATGAACTAATTACTAACTTTAACATTTACAAAAATGAGTTAAGTTCAAGGACGCCGAATTTTCTGTATAAAACAATTAATTGCTGATCTACGAGACAGGGAAACACCAGTGAAACACTTGTAACACACATTAATGGATTACATATTTCAGTTATGCCAAGAATCTTTGTATTTTATACGTACGCAGCATTAATTAATCAATTTCTTTTGAACACATGCTAAATAGTAATTACCGTGAAACATTGTAAGCGCACGAAGTACAGCACTAGAAAGTCTGAAAATTCGATACTCCATAAATGCCTGAAGTGGTCAGAAATGACCAACTTCGGAAACTGCGCAAAATGAAATAAAAGTTTTTTATTTAAGTTCCAAATACATGGAATCTTTGTTATAGCACATGCACATTTTCACGTTTGACAGTTTCAGTCTCCACATTTTCGCCTCTTGAAAGCGCCTCAAAAGTTATATTGAATGGATTGTTCAATATATGCAACTTTTCTCTAAATTTGGAAAAAATTGCAGATTCTTTGGAGAAACACCGACCTCATTTTTGGGCTGCATCGAGATACGTTTTCTTGGACATGCGTCTGTTAGAGCTGCACCGCCAACTGCAGTATAAAATTTCTTTTTAAAATTTCTGTCGCGTGGTTTTTTCATAGAGATTTCTGGCATCAATAAATGCCATATCAAGCATATTACCAAATGCAGCAGGTGGCCAAGGTTTTATAGTAGTAGTGGTGCTGCAAATTTGCGTCATTTGATTCACAAAATTGCTTCCTTCTTCAACATAAGAATCTAGAGCTCTGACTACAGAATTCTCGCCTATTTTACAGAACTGTACCTCTACTACTAAATGATAAGAAGAGAAGTCTAAAAAATGTGAAAAATTTATGACAAGTGACGTTAGGTCCTTTTGCAAAATAATATTAAAATATGTTGTTAAAGCATTTTCACCAAGTTGATGTATTCTTAAATTCGTGTATTTTTTTGAAAGATAAAGACTTAATATCTACCACATATTTTTCAGCTTATTCAACACCTGATTTGCATTAAGACAATCAGACTAGAGCGATCTTTGCAAGGCATAAAAAGTTGTTAATCAGGTGCTAGGAAAAAGAAACATACATCGTTTCTACATTTTTTGAAAATCTTTCAAATATATTAAAAATTCTCAAAAACTAGTTTATAATCCCATTATGTACAACACAAATTATAGTGTACAGTATACAGAACGTGCACAACAATGTTCTTTGTGGACACAATGGGAGCAATATATATATATATATATATATATATA
>CABFPE010000826.1:261376-283914 GCA_900660155.1 Hofstenia miamia
ATATATATATAGGGCTGGCAAAAAGAAAAAGTACCAGTGTAAAAAAAATACATTTTTTCAATTTTAGTATGATTTATATAATAATAATAATAATAATAATCAAAAGCAATTTATTGCTGCAAGAAAAAGGTACAAAAACTATAAACTACAAAACTACAAAAAGCTATTTACAAATATAATAAATATATATATATATATATATGTGTGTGTGTGTGTTGTGTGTGTGCATTTTATACAAAATTTTCAAATGAATGTAGTGTATTATTGTCATTAAGTAGGCATTGTCTATTAAAATAATAAAGTTTAATTTTATTTTAAGTTTAATAAATTGATAAATCAATATGAAAAGGACTGTTTTTAACACAGAGATCAATAGTCGACTTTGGCTCCTCTGCGCTTAACACCTGACTGTCATCTTCTTGGCATTGATTCGATAAGGTGTACGATGAAGTTGCGGTCCATATTCTGAAAATGCCAAGTTGCTCTCTGGAAGAGTTGCTGCATTCCATGTATGACCTCTTCATCAAGACGGGATTTCACATAAGCCCAGCAGTTCTTGATTGGATTTAGGTCAGGGCTGTTTGGCGGCCATTGCAGGACGTTGATCCATGGTCTTCAAACCAACGCATTGTACGGCGAGCAGTATGTGGTCGGGCATTATCTTGTTGGAGGGTATTCTCTGGGACGTTGTTCCCGATGGGAGCCACACATTCTTCCAGGATCTCTGTGTAGAACTCCGCATTTAGGTTGCATTTATGTTTAAATAAATCATACTACAATTGAAAAAATGTATTTTTTTACACTGTTTTCTTTTTGCCAGCCCTGTATATATATATATATATATATATATATATATATATACATATATATATAAAAATAATGAAATTTTATTTCAAAATTTGGGGAAATTTTGCATAAAAATTATGAGCAAATTTTATTTTATGCTTCAAATACATTCTTACTAACCCATAAATATGGTTTGAAGCATTCACCAGTCATTCTTTTATAAGCAATATATTTTTTAAAATTTAGGCCCCAGAGCAGCAATTTTGGATTGAACCTACTGATTTATATGAGAAATTGTTAGGTTTCATGCACCCAAAAAACTCCACTTGAAATTTCAATTATTTTATTCATATTATATGCAAATTGTGCAAAAAAGCGTGCCACCATACTCCGATGTGTACACAACGCCCTCAAAAATTTTTTTCAAAGGGTTTGAATCAAATTTTCCAAAAATTTGGCAAATTTTCTTTTGATCCTCTAGTGAGTAATCTCAGCGAATTTCAGCTTTATCTGATGCCTAGAAGGGCCCGAACTTGAATTGGGCGCTGTGTATTATGAGATTTACGACCAAGAGGGCTCTGTGTACACTTAGTTCCTAATTCCTATAGTTCACAGCGCCCGATATATATATAAAACAAAAAAATGGAATTGCTTTAATTTTTCAACCTGAATTAAAAGACTACACATATGTGTTAATATACAATTTTATAAATTTAATCCTATATTAAATTAATACACTATTGTATTTAATATTTTAAGATGGGTATGATGAGTGGGAAAGTTCACAGGGAGAGGCAGATCAAAATTGAAGATACAGAAAAGGAAATACAACATGTCTTGCCAGGGCTAAAATCAAGATAGTTAATGGAAGACCAAGTGGCCAAAAGCTCAAGAGCGAGGTAATATTGGAGGCAAAGGAACTATAGAAGTTGAAAATCGCAGTGTCATCAATGTACAGAAGATAGGATTAGTTGAGATTGACGGAGGTCGTTTATAGCAACCAGGAAGAAGAGAACAGCAAACACAGAACCTTGAGAAACACTAGTTCGATGAAATCAAAGTCAAAGTCCAATAAACTTAATTTGTCAAAATTTTTCCTTGAATAAAAGACTAATTCTCATATGTACAAATCTCTACTCTAAACGTTTATCTGGAGGCTTTATAAACCATTGTATGACTTGCAAATAAATGAATCCTTTAAATATAATTTAGGGATCCCCTTCCGCCAAAGGAAAATGTGACGAGAATGGTTAGGAATCTGAAGTAGCAAAAGAATTCCGTTCAAACCCAACATTTCTTCAAACAGCATTTTGCCATCAATTTCCCAATTCAGCGCAAATGAAAGCCTAATTTCTATATATTTGCAAATTATACATCTTGCTTTAAATTAATGTTTTTGTTGATGTAATTTGTGAATTTTTAAAATGTAATTTAGTACTTTTTACACAAATTCTACATTTACTCCGTGTCCCTGCAGGAAATACTCTATAATAGGTATATTAAAACATCACATTATTGATGGCAATATCTGCATTTGATTATTGGGTCATTATTGTGCCATACATTTAGTTAAATTTGGACTCTAAATATACTTCTAATGTTTTTTCAAATATATGTATCTAACTAAACACTGTGTCTTTAGTAGATGGATTTCCTCTTTGGACTATAAAGACGCTCTGCTGAAATTCTCCACTCTCCCGCTGTCACTCTACTTCCATGCCTGTGATCTCCTTCTGTTCAATCGACTACTGACTCGCAAATTGGATCTTGATCCTTTTGATTTCATTAAGTTCTCCAATTCCTGCTGCACTCGCTCTGATGATGTTGTCACCTTCTCCATTCGTCGTACAAAGAAACATCGCACCCTTCACTCGTTTTTCAATCGTGCTTGTACTGCTGCTAATTACATCTTGACTCGCAACCCTCCAACAGCGATTGATTTCTTTTCCCCACCACCGAGCTTCAAGAAATCTTTGATGGCTTTCCTCTTTGCTGAGCCCTTCTCCGACTTCGCCTACTCTTCCATTTGCTCCTATTTCATCTCCTGTGACTGTCCTCGCTGCCGTAAAACTTGACTTGTTTTTATTTTCTTGTTGTGTATGCCTTCAGCGGCTAAATAAAGTCATTGATTATTATTATTATTATTATTGGAAATCGTGGGATTTTGACACTTCGATGCGTAATTGTACTTCTTTTAATCAAGAAAATTAGTTGTAGCAAATTATTCGAGTGTCTGAGTATATGATATTAACTTTTGTCAATGAAAAATTTGAAATTCCTTACATACCTAGTGTTCAAATAATATATCGGTCTAAAAGCAAAGACTAGAACAGATTATTTTGCTTTCTATAAATAGACTATCGCAAAAGTTGCTAATTGAAATAGCCCAAATCGAATTAGAGTTAGGTACACCATTGGTGACTATGGTATGTGGTGTTACTGTCGTCTTGTACTTAATTTCTTTTTAATTACAATATTGTTGCAGTACAAAATTAAAATGTTTACATTATCATTACTATATTAGTGAAGTACATAATTTCATGCAAAATTACTACATTATTACTATATTAATGAGGAAGAGTTTCTTTAAAAAGTGTTTGGGAAGCATTTAGTAGCGTATATAATCTGACGTTTAAAAACTGTATCCAATATTCGCTGGGAGTAAAGAACGTAACCCCCGCGAATAGCGAGGGTATACTGTATTTGACTTAGATGAAATGCGGAATATTTAAAAATTTATCAATATAAATAAGCTGAAAAACAAGAAAACTATTAAACAAATAGGAGGATATTTTACGAATATTATCATTTCGCTAAACAAATATTTTATACAAAATAAAAATCAGACTAAACCGAATTACAAAATAGTTAAGGTGTTCATATATTTGTGTAGGACATATATATGTTAGATTTAGTGTTGGTGATATGGCATATTAATAACATTATTATTTACTAAAAATGTTATGCAAAAAATACCTAGCTTAATTTAGTTTTATATTGGTTGAAAACTTTCCCTATTCAAATCTAAAAGCTGTACTTGCCCTTAAATACTTAATGTCTTAGAGATCTTGTGCTAGAGCTACTATGATTAACTGGTTTAATTAATTAACCATCATTCTGGGTACTTAGAAGCATACTGCCATGTTAATAAGTGTGTCATGCACTTCAACCAACTAGAAGGGCTGTTGAATATGTTTTCAGATTAATATGCATTCCAAATTTTCTGATTGATAAGGCCTTTAGGATGCACTAAAACTAGACTTGTTCCACAAATGTTGTCTTAGCAAATAGCAG
Source organism: Hofstenia miamia (assembly GCA_900660155.1). Lineage (NCBI taxonomy): Eukaryota > Metazoa > Xenacoelomorpha > Acoela > Hofsteniidae > Hofstenia > Hofstenia miamia. The sequence goes on from CABFPE010000826.1 coordinate 265,457, forward strand.
CATTATATGATTACAATAATTTTGCATATGGTTTTAGCAATTATGATATTGAACTGGTTTATGACTACAAATTAGAGATAGATTAATTGTGTTCTAATTAACAAGATGTCAATGAGTGAAGTTGTTCTTTTCCAAAAGCATCTTAGAGTACTTTATTGTGATAATCTCTCTAGTGTTGCAATCAAAATACCACATATAAATGTATCTCTAGTAATACCTGTTTGAACAAGTTGGACTGGCATTAACATTTCATTCATATATGTGTGATATCTGTTGAAAATAAAACATATTTCTGCATTTTTTCCCTGTGAATATAAAACTAAGTAAATGATATTTATGCTGCTTCTAATCTACTGCTACTGTTCATTGAAAATTTATGAAAATACAAAATGACATTTTTTATATTTTGAAATATAAGGGCATATTTATAATATCACAAATTTTTGTTAAATGATTCAGTTCTTGTCTGCAAAGTTTCTTAAGTTGACATTTCATAGTTATGCTTGTAACCCATTATTCATAAATCTGTCATCTAAGTTTGTTCAATTGGCTTCTTTTGAGTGCATATTTGTTTTGTAATGCCAAATTTGACAACATCTTTGTAGAATACACTAGGATATTTACTGTTGATCAAATTTATTAAGAGAAAAGTAACAATTTTTATATAGTCTTTCAATCAGGATCAATAACAGTTTATGATAATAGTTTTCTACTTGATAAATATGTTTACTAATTTAAATGAAATACATTAGCAGTTTAAGTAAAAGTTAAATTTAACTGTTAGCAAAAGAGTGAATGATTGAACAAAATATCTTAATGTTTAATAACAAATTTGATTAGTTTAATACCAACATTCACTGAGGTTATTTCACTGTTCACAACTGGGCATTCACTAGGAATGATTACTGTTACATATAAATATATTTCAATTAATTTACCATGTATTATTGTTAAGCTCATTATATGCAAGGGATGCTGATAGTGCAAGCAAATAAAAACTCCTACAATGTAGTGTGAGTGATGGCTTAGTAGGCAATATCAATAACAATACTGGGAATTTGATAGAAAATATTGCTAATCCAATTGTCTAAGTTACTTAAGTTTGCATCTATGTTAAAGAATATAACAAAGATAAAATAAGATAAAGTAAATGAAGCTTGATTTCAGTTATATTGCTAAACAAAGCTAATAGGTAGCAATACTTGTACAAAAGTAAATAAACAAAAGTATAAATATCAAATATATATACAACAGAATCATATAATTGGTAATATGCAAATACCAAATAAGTTTTAAAGAATACTTAAAAGTAAACTATTTAATGTCCAACAGAAAAAGTAAAGTAGTTAATGTAGCTAATTCAATATCAATAAATTGAAAACTTTTTTTTAACAAACTTTCCATTACATTTTCTTTACCAGTTTTTTCTTCCTGCTTTCATCACATGTTTTGGTGCTTTCCAAATACATGAATCAAGTGCATTTCATTTAAATTTCAAACAGCAATGAACTTGTTGATAATTTTGTTTTGGCAAATAGGTAGCTTATACATTTAAATCTAAATGAGCTAGCAAAACTTGATCAAAAATCTTAGAAATACTCAAACTTGAACTTTATTGAAAAATTCACTAAAAAATGCTAATAAAATTGAAATATTTTAAATTTCCAATGCTATATTTTTTGCAAATAATTACTTTTTAGGTTTCAGAACTTGGAATAAGAGTCAAAGCAAATTTATTGCTCAATGTATACAAAATTTTACAAACTAACACATGACAAAAGAAAAATAAATATCTACAAATTAATAAGTGCAGTATATAATAATATAATCAATATTTGTGCAAATGTTTGTGTAGGTGCTCAATGTTGGATGTATGTTTCATATGCATGCAATTGTAAAATAAATTATATTTTACTTAAAAAAAATTCAGAATTAGAAAAAACTTAATCAAACTTGAAATTTGCTTTAAAAAATATTTGAATTCAATCTCAAAAGGCAAAAACTTGAGTGTAGAGTCACTTGGGGAAATTTCGTGATTATTAATTATTTATTTATTTTCATCCTTTCTTGTATTAACGTCATCATGACGTACAAGTTATTTTATTTGGTTATTTCGAGCTCAGGTTTACGAAAGAACTCATGTCCCCTCAATGGTGCTAAACGTGTTGCTCAAATTGAATTTGATTTGCGAGGGAAATTGATAACATGAATAGCTAATGATTAACTGTGATTGTAAACTAAGACAGGTAGTTATTTATTGTTTTGAATGTGTATAAATTGAGGAACACTGTTGAGAAAGGTTAATAGATTTTATCTAGCTTCAATTACTGTCTACTTTCTCTCTGTTACTTTGTATTATTTTTTTTATTATGAAAATAATTGCTTAAGTTCGGCGACAATTTGGGAGTGCTTTCTCAAGGCACAGGGCAACAAGTAGCTCCTGGTGATCAACAGATCTTCCCAGCCCAAATTGTGGACTCATTAGGTTATGGATACGGTTACGGCTAAGGAAATAATAAATCTCTCATTCGACCTTCAACACATACATGCACTTATATTTTATGACACTGTGATGATACCATGCTGTTGGCTAACACAAATGTCTGGCAATTACAGACTATTATTTAGTGAGCTGAGAACTAACAATGAAAATGAGATGTTTATTTTGTGTATGAGATAGAAATTAACAAGTGAGACAAATAGGGTAGCACCATGCACTAAGTTGAGCACTAAACTGTTNGCTTTCATCACATGTTTTGGTGCTTTCCAAATACATGAATCAAGTGCATTTCATTTAAATTTCAAACAGCAATGAACTTGTTGATAATTTTGTTTTGGCAAATAGGTAGCTTATACATTTAAATCTAAATGAGCTAGCAAAACTTGATCAAAAATCTTAGAAATACTCAAACTTGAACTTTATTGAAAAATTCACTAAAAAATGCTAATAAAATTGAAATATTTTAAATTTCCAATGCTATATTTTTTGCAAATAATTACTTTTTAGGTTTCAGAACTTGGAATAAGAGTCAAAGCAAATTTATTGCTCAATGTATACAAAATTTTACAAACTAACACATGACAAAAGAAAAATAAATATCTACAAATTAATAAGTGCAGTATATAATAATATAATCAATATTTGTGCAAATGTTTGTGTAGGTGCTCAATGTTGGATGTATGTTTCATATGCATGCAATTGTAAAATAAATTATATTTTACTTAAAAAAAATTCAGAATTAGAAAAAACTTAATCAAACTTGAAATTTGCTTTAAAAAATATTTGAATTCAATCTCAAAAGGCAAAAACTTGAGTGTAGAGTCACTTGGGGAAATTTCGTGATTATTAATTATTTATTTATTTTCATCCTTTCTTGTATTAACGTCATCATGACGTACAAGTTATTTTATTTGGTTATTTCGAGCTCAGGTTTGTGTTTTTACTCTTTACAATTCTGCTTTTTGTCTCAGTGCTTTATGTGTTGGATTTAATACCAATTGCCGCCGTATCGCCAGATGTATCTCACAATTGGGTTTGGATCCTGTGATCTCCATGAGCTGTGTGTTTCTTTTGTGGTTGGGAAGTGCTCCCAACTGTCAGTTAGCATAGTTCTTATTTCTTGTTATTTGCTTTATAATTAATGGATTCAAATCGTACAGTTACTTGTTCTCCTACTTTTGGGACTCCTCCAGAATGGAGTGTCCCCTGTGTAAGTGTTGGCAACCAGGACGTTGCCCCTTGCACCGTTGGATCATTGTTAAATTTCTGTCCTCTGATTTCTCCTACCCAAACGACTCAAATGCGCGATCATCTTGCGTCAACCAGTCCCTATCCGCGTGAGGGTACTAGCAGCCCTGATGTCCAGCAAAGGCTTCACAGAGTATTGAATATGCAGAATGCTCCTCCCATTCCATTCCGTCCCTTGAATCATGTTGATAATGTGATGAACTCTTTGCCACACTTTGATACTCAACAAATGGAGATTGAGCATTTGAAAGATGCATTATCACAGCAAGTAGCTATGAGAATGGACAGTGAGCATCAAGTCAAATCTCTCCAAGCCGAGCTTAACACTCAACATGTTGCATACCAGAAAATGGAAATGTGAATGCTAGAGTCTACTGTTGCATTGGAGTTGCAAAGCCATGAGTTAAAAACCCAGATGGCTAAGTCAGATGAAGATAGTCTCTTAAAGGTTCCTGTTGGCGAATTTGTTACTCATGCCACATTACACGAAGCTTTAGGGGATTGGGCCGAGAGGATCACTGATCAGCTTGCACAGATGATTCGGTCTGGAGAAGGTAGAAATTCACATTCTGCTGGTCTGAGTGCACCCATTCCCTCACCATGTGATGAAAATAAGGTAATGATTCCACCCACCTCAGGGTCATCTTACAGCACTTTGTTTGTGCCATCTAATCTTGCGTTCACTCAAGCATCTATTGCTACTGCTGTTACCCCTTTGAGAGACTTCATCACTCCTGTCCACCCGCAGCCTCCTTGTGTTTCCACCACAGTAACTACTGCAAAAGAACATATCACCGATCCAATTAGCCCAGTAAATGGTACCATCTCAGATAAGCAGCCTCATTTCCATAGTTTGATTCTTCCCACTGAGACTCCTGGACAAATACCTGTGCATAGTAAACATTCAGTTTTACCTAAATTCACTGGACAAATCAAAGCAGTTGCACAATCTTTTGAGGAGTGGTTCTTTTTGTTTGAGCTTCACATGAAACAATATAAGACATCTCAGGAAGATGCTGTATCACAATTCCCACTATATTTAAGTGGGCTAGCATACAATCAATACATGATGTTGGATAGGAATATCAAGACTGATTATCAACTGTTAGTTGGATTTTTTGAGGATCACTACAAAGCCCCTCACATCAAACATCAATACAAGACTCTGCTCTGTGATATGTCTTTTAAGAGAGAGGATGATATTTGTAACTATATTACGCAAGTGGAGAGACTCTTCTGATTAAGTAGCTTGTCTCCTGAATACTCTCAGCATGATTTATTCTTCTATATTTGCAGAGGTTTTCCCCCGTCAATCAGGAGTCGCTTGGAGATGAAATGCGACCCAGAGGAGAGCTTACATGAGATTATATGAAAGGCAATTAGTGTTGTCTACATGATTTATAACTCCAATCAAATTGATAAAGATCTGCATGAACTATCTGGAACAACCGTAGGACATGAATCCAAGAAAATGGTCTTGAAGAAAGACTTTGACATGGCATCAGTAAGGTGTTTTCACTGTGGCAAGAAAGGGCACTTTAAATCAAATTGTAAGGCAAAAATCCAAATTGTTGCTGAAGGCGAAGGTTTTTTGGTGGATGATAATGATCTTGTTACATCTGCTTCTGATACCTTGTTAGTAGATCTGACAGAGAACCAGTCCCCACATTTAAATTAATTGGAGCGCTGACTCCTTCAAAACATGCACAGGACATACTGGTTATCATGAATTTGATAAGGAAAAACTTAATTCCTGTGGAAATGAATGGACGAATTATTAATGCCACTATTGACACTGGGGCTGCAGCTTCAATCATAAGCGATGAATGCTATAAAGACATCTGCTTCACCCGTGATTCATTAAATCCATCATCTGATATAAAACTCATTGATGCATCAGGAAATTCAATTTCATTAAAAGGGAAATTACAAAATGCCGCACTAAAGATTCATGCTCAACAGTTTGAAGTTGACCTCATTGTCATTGATACAGCTAACCATCAACCTCCCTATGATTTGATTCTGGGTAATGACTTCCTCAAGAGGAACGCATGTGTGATTGATTATAAAAATAACATGATATCCATAAAAGATTAAGATGCCACGCAGTTAGCTACTATTCCTGAATGGGAAGTTGTGTTTAATCTATCCAATTCTGTCTACTTAGAAGCAAAGCACTGGACTCGAATCACCGTGTTCTCAGAGTCAGAGACAAATGGAGACGTGATGATAGTAGGACAAAGAGGCAAATATATTAAAGGCATCTCATTTTCGCCCGAACTCTACAAGGTAATTTCAGGAAAAACTTATGTCACTATCCTTAATGGGTCAACACATCCAATACAATTTAAAGAATCTGATCTACAAATCATCAGAGTACCAGTCAGGGTCGAGAGTGTCGAAACCTCCTGTTTGTCCATATGTACCGCCATCCACGACCTAGAAGAGTTATCTAGTGTAAAGATCCCTACAGTAAACCATGAAACAATGATACAGAGAAAAGATCACTCATTTCAATACTTCAGAGCAAAAGTGAAGTTTTTAATTATGGTACAATCAGCATGGGGCAAACAATCAGCGAAGAACATGCTATTGAGGTGAAGCAGGATAAGCCGATTCGATTACCCATTCGTCGGGTTCCGGAAAATCTCAAATCAGAGTACGAGAAAATTCTAAAGGATCTAATCGAGAGTGGAATAATCCAGGGAAGCAACAGCCCCTATGCTGCCCCCACAGTGTTTATTTGACAAGGGGAAAAATACAGGCTATGTATCAACTTTTGGAAATTAAATGATATCATGATCAAAGACGCTTATCTGTTGCCTCAAATTGAGGACCTGTTATATGATGCCAGTAAGTATAAGTTTTTCTCCTGCTTAGATCTTTGTAAAGCTTACTGGCAGGTGCTGATGCGTCAGTCCAACATTCAAAAGACTGCATTCATTACACCATACAGCCTATATGAATGGAAATATATGGCTTTCAGGTTATGTAATGCCCCTGCAACTTTCCAACGCTATGTAACCAAAGTCTTAACCAACAAGTCCAATATTCTCAAACCCAGCATTTCGGCATATATTGATGACATTCTTGTTGCGAGTGATACTTTTGACGAACATCTTGAAAAATTGAACTGGACTTTGGAACTGTTGCAGAAAGCTGGACTCAAGGTGAATGGAAACAAATGCTCTCTGGCCCAAATCAAAGTTACGTTTCTTGGCAGAGTGATAGAACATGGAAGAATCTCAATAAAAACTGATGCCAAGCAATTTATAGAGAAAATTGAGACACCCTGGAGCCGAAAAGATGTGCAGAGGTTAATGGGATTTCTAAATTACTACGGAATGTTTATCCCCGATTTGGCTGAAAAAACAAAATCTATAACTCAACTACTCAAGAAATCTCACGAGTTCAAATGGACCTGGACTGAACAGGAAGCTTTAGAAGGGATCAAAGTCGAGTTACAAAAAATACCTTCTCTGAATACCCCAGACTACAACAAAGACTTTATCGTGGACTGTGACGCAAGCGCTGTCACCATCAGTGGCGTACTAAGCCAGGAGATAAATGGAATCGAAAGCCCAGTGCAATATTTTAGTAGAAAACTACGAGCTGCTGAGAAGAATTACAGTGCAACCAAATGCGAGATGTTAGCATTAGTGGAGTCACTCAAAAAATTCCGATATTTCATCCTAGGTCGAAAGTTCATTGTATGCATGAATAATAGTGCACTAGCCTGGCTTAAGAAATTTTCAGGAGATAAGTCCAACATAGTAGCCAGATGGATAGAATACCTGAACGATTTTTCCTTCTCAATAAGACATTGCCCTGGACGTTTGCACTTGAAAGCCAACTACTGGACAGCGTTGCCAAGCTACGAAAGGGATTTAAAAAAGCCAGCTGGAGAGAAGATCCCATTCGCATTTATACCACACACAGAATATGAATTGATTCCCGAAATAAATGCTGATCAAAATGGCAAAGAAATTCTACCAATCTTAATCCGCAAAGAAATATCTGAAGAAGAGATTATTAAACATCAGCAAAATGATCTCACACTCTCTGATATTATGAAAAGGATGAAGGACCCCTTCCATCCCCTCTCACTGACTGCTATTAGATATTACAATCGCTACAACTGGAAAATGACAGAAAAAGGACTACTATATGCAAAGAGTCGGAATAATCGCCTTGCTATTCCAGAATATTTCAAAAGAGATTTGGTAAGGAGGGTTCACGAACGGGGTCATTTAGGGATCATCCAAACCGAGAAGACATTTAACTCTTGTTATGTTACTATTGGGATTCGAGCAACAGTGCAGGATATAATAGACAAATGTGGGAAGTGCTTATTAAATAACTCCTCTCATTTCCCGGAACAGAGGGCTGAATTGGAGTGTCGCGCAGCCACTAGTCCAAATGAAATCGTACATATGGACCTGGAGCAATTATCCCGTGACAGCGAGGGATTTCAACATCTTTTAGTAATCGTCGATCACTTTACCAAATATGCTAGGATAATTCCCATGGATAGTACACATGCTGAGAAGGTAGCTGATAAAATAGTGAAAGAATGGATTTTAAAATATGGTCCTATGTCGCGACTAATTTCAGATCATGGCCCGCAATTTGAAAGCAATTTGATGAAAACCCTCATGTCTGAATTAGAGATACTTCATGATTTCACCACTGCATATCACCCTCAAGCCAATGGCTTAGTGGAACGCCTAAACCAAACTTTAAAAAAACTAATTAGATTGGCATTATTGCAAGCAGCAGGGAAGGATTGGCGTCGGGTGATAGAATGTATCGAATTTTTTTATAATACCTCAGTCCATTCTACAACTGGGGTCAGTCCATTTAAAGCCATGTTCGACTGCAAAGCATTAACCTCGTTATCAATGATGTATCCACACTATTCAGAAATTACCTTAGATAAATATGTTGATCAGTTATTACGTGATATGCAGCAGATTCACTTGACTATTTGTCACAACACTAACCAATCTTGTATACGACAAAAAAGAACGTTTAACAAGAAACTGTATGGTGAATCGCATAAACGAGGAGATAAAGTATTTGCATATCTACCTCGTATTATAACTGATCACAATCAGGTGCGAAAATTAGCCAATAACTGGCAGGGTCCATTCACTGTGGAGAAAGTGCTCGACCACAATACATACACACTCAATAACGGAAAAACCATACACTTTCAGAGATTAAAACGATCAATTAAAGATATTGATAACGTCATCATTGATGATAATAACGAATTTACATTAGTTGATAATGGTATTGATGAATTTGCAACTTATGATAATTTAACTGAGTTTGCTGAGGAAGACTTCTATGATACTGATTTTGAACATGATATAGTAGATAATGTTGGCTCACGAGTTTTGCCGTCAAGGCGAGCCAGAGAGAATCAAACTTTTGATCCCAACATTTGGGATCTTAACCTCATAGATATGTTTAGGAATGACACTGATAGGGAAGAACAAACGCGAGTCCCCAGCTCCTCCGTCCCGTCAAAGAGTGAGAAGGAGAATGGAGGTTAGCGGACATGATGTCACATCCTCATCGAGGCGTGGGAGATCTGGATATGGAGGTTAGCGGACATGATGTCACATCCTCATTGAGGCGTGGGAGACCTGGATCTTCGCTTGATGAGGCACGCGAAAACAAATGAGGACGACATGAAGGTGCTGAGGAGAGTCCTATACCGTGCGGGCGACAAGTAGCTCCACACTTAGGAGAGGAGACAGCGTCGACACCGTCCTCCTCTCGCTACTCCATGGGGGGACACGTACTTCCACACATGTGAGCAGAGCTGGCAACACAAACTTCTAAAACTTTAACTAAGCAACATTTACATACCCCTTTTAGTGCATTACAAAATGTAAATACCCCCCCAAAGAGTGATTCGATAGCCCCCTCTACCTCTAATAGTTCTGTTAATTCAACAGTCCGCTCTAAGAAGAATGAAGAACGCAAGAAGAGGATGTCCAGAGTTGGGGCAGATACACTGCATCCCTATTTCATAGCTCCATGTAGAGCAGTAAACTACATTTGTGATGATATTTCAGAGGCTACCCAGAACCAATTACAGTGGACATACAACACCAAAAAGTTAGGTTGTTCAATCAATATAATACCTTTTATAATTGACGCAGAAAAACATCCTCAAATAAATTCAATAATTTGTTACGATTCAAGCATGCTTGAAGGAATTAGCCGGTTATATTGGAGAAGCACAGTACACACTTCTTTCGATGAAGACTTTTCCATATACAATCTCTGCAAGTTTCTAAACAGTGGCAGCACCATTAGAAGCTTCGAATGTGTTAACATTGATTTCCCAAACCTGTTAGTAATTTATTTTCTGAAAATCCATGAAGTTCAAGACGAGCATATAATGGAACAAATAGAAATTGCATATCAGATAGCAAAAGTTGAAGGAATAAGGCTGGTAATAGTACTCCAGGAAGAACATGAAGACAATATCCCCGAAGCAATAGAAAGCCTTCACTACAGGATGGAAAATTTTATTATTCTTTATAGATCCCAATACAGCCAAATATCACTGCAGAACTCTCAGATGCCCTCAGTCACGAAATTACTATTCACAGATCTCATGTTATGTGAGAAAATCCCGTCACATAAATTAGCCATAGATAAAAAACTACAAATCAATACAATATTGCAGGCCCAAACTCTGGAATTGCTAAGCATGAACACCATACACACCATAACAGATATGAGGGTCAGTTTTGCTTTTGCTCAAAGTGTCGAAACTTTACAAGAAATTCAAGCCATATGGACAGACATTAAAGCCACAAAAAACCCCGAGTCTGATTGGCCCAATATACAAATCAAAAGTCCTAGTTCCCAATACCATCAGTCTGTTGAAAGAGTTCTACGGGAAATAAAGTTTTCTTATAACATTAAAGATCGAAAAAACTTTAAATCACTGTTATTTTCAGAAGACAGAGTACCTGACATTTTTGCGCCATCTGGATTATGGCCATCTATCTGACTAGAGACCCGCATATCATTTTACCGATTGATCAACACAAATGTAACACCATGTCAAAAATGGCGGATCACGAAATAGCTGTCTGTCCACTCACATGGAAAGTAAAAAACTGGTTATTACACAAATGTGTGCCACCATCATCACCGTGCAAAACCAAACAAGCTATGGATCACTATGAAAAATATTATGCCCGACTGGTGGGGGCGAGTAGCATAACAGGAAAGATGTTGATTATCTCAATTAGCAACAGGTTGGGAATTTGTCTGTTGGACATTAATATTTTTTCTGAAACGATGAAGAAGTACATGTGGGGTGCCACTGCTGAAACTAAGTTTGCCATATTTTCCCTAGAGAATGCCCCATTAAGCACTAAGAGACTAATTGAATGACAACCTGGATCCATGAAGACATTCTTGGAGTTAATAAGAATGAGAGAGGTGATGGAAAAGAACGAGAAATTCTTTGATTCATACTGAATATCTTACCCAGAGTGCGGCTACGGACAATTCAAGGAATCTGCTAGACAGGTTAAGAAAGAAGGGAAAATAATCCCTATCACTATATTTGAACAAGTCATGAAGACTCCTGAACAGTTTTTCAGAGAAGAAGAATTATTGGCTACATCCTCAGTGCAATTATCTACCCACATCTGAGACCTCATTGAGAAAGTGAATCTGGAGAAATTTGGCGGATCACCTCAGCCTACACCTCAATGGTCAATTACCAAAAACAAAAGGATTCTCATGATAGAGCATGACCCGTCCGAGTTTGATAAAGGATTGATGACTCAAAGGAGAGTGCTAGTGGAAAATACTGAAAAGAACGTGCTCAGAATGATGAAATGGTGTTTAACTGAAATGTTTTCAAAAGAGGAACTGGTCATTCTACAATCTCCAGGGCGACAAGTAGCTTTGGACGTAGAATGCACTACTGCTTGAGTGAAGATTTCTAACAGACAAGTAGAGGAATTGTGTAAACATGGATTAAGGAGTCAATTCTGGGACACAATTAAGCATGCGCAGATCAATTATCCTGTTACGATTGGGACTGCTAGTTTACAAACCAAGTGTCAGTTTGCAGATTTAGAGAATAACATTCGGAAGGAAAATCTTCTATGCATTCCACCTCCCTGTGTGGAGACTCTGTTGATTCAGCCAAAATGGCGAGTAAAGAAGAGTAAGAAGAAAGTGTCCATCCATCTTCCCAATAAATTGAATTACGTGAGTACAGCTGCTGAAGCGAGTAAACTAATGAAATCTGACAAGTACAAGTTGGCACGTGGAAAATTACTAGCCAGGGATAACAAAGAGAGAATCTTTCTAGATGGAAAGTTAACAATTTGTGATGTCTTTAATAAGGGAACTGCAATTAGTGAGCAATTGAGAAAGATCCACAAAACCGTGCGGACTACTGATCCCCAAGTGTTAATTCTTTTTCAAGCCTTATGTGGATCAATAATGTAGAAATGACCATGAGATATTGCGATGTAATGAAACAAATTGAGATAATCACAATGCTCTGCGCTGATGTTTCCGATCCTGATGAGATGACCTTAAGTCAGGTACAAGAGTTCTGCTCTCTATTCATGGATCATGCAACCCGGATGGGGTCATTGTGAGATGTATTTGAACATTTTTATCCCGACACTCAGATTCGACCTGAGGATGCCCATACATCTGACACAGACGCCTTGATGACCTTAATGATTGCTCTGAAAGGATTCCGTCTGTACTAAAGATTTCATGATACCTTTACTCGTTGTTTAAACAACTTAAGGAAAAATTCTCCCATCAGCAACCAGTTGCTCTTGCAAGCCTCAGTATGCTGAATTGGAACAATGGGAAGGTGAATTAGCAATGGAAATGGTGATGGCCACTCAATGTATAGTTTCAGGTCCTACTCGCCACCTATTGCCACCAAATTAATTTGAGCAAGGGGGGCGTGTAGAGTCACTTGGGGAAATTTTCGTGATTATCATTGATTATTATCTATTTTGTATTAACGTCATGATGACGTAACAATTATTTCGAACTTAAGTTTACGAAAGCTAATTATGTCCCCTCGATGGTGCTAAACGTGTTGCTCAAATTGAATTTGATTTGCGAGGGAAAACAATAACATGAATAGCTAATGATCAACTGTGATTGTAAACTAAGACAGGTAGTTATTTATTATTTGGAACATGTATAAATTGAGAAACACTGTTGAAAAAGGTCAATAGATTTTATCTAGCCTCAATTACTGTTTACTCTTTCTCTCCATTACTTTCTATTATTTTTTGATTATGAAAATAACTGCTTAAGTTCGGCAACAATTTGGGAGTGCTTTCTCAAGGCACGGGGCGACACGTAGCTCCTGGTGATCAACAGATCTTCCCAGCCCAAATTGTGGACTCATTAGGTTATGAATATGGTTACTGCTAAGGAAATAATAAATCTCTCATTCAATATTCAACATGTACATGCACTTATATTTTATGACACTGTGATGATACCATTCCTTTGGCTAACACGAATGTCTGGCAATTACAGACTATTACTTAGTGAGCTGAGAACTAACAATGAAAATGAGATGTTTATTTTGTGTATGAGATAGAAATTAATAAGTGAGACAAATAGGGTAGCACCACACACTAAGTCGAGCACTAAACTGTTCCTGAAGACTTTGCTTCGGCTGGAAGCCACGTGAGTTGGTCATCTTGGAGTTACCTAAAGTATCGATTACTTGGATGAATTACCAATGTTTATATTATTATTGTTTCCTCTTTATCTGCTTTCCCCAGAATCAGGGCTGTTGTATTTCTATGCTAAACCTTCTGCAGAGTCAATTAGTTTTCTAGTAATAATTACAGCCCGGGATTCTACAATATATAATAAGGTAATTGACAAAGATTATTGTGCATTATGACATTTCTTAAGGTGAAAATTTTTCATTTTCCTGACACATCATAGCAGAGGCATTATTGGCTATGCCAAGACTGATGTTCCAAAAACACAGCTGAACCATTTTAAGAAATTGGTTAATGTTTTGTAGAGTAATTCATTCCTTATTCTCACTTAAAAGAACAGGGTAAATTTTGCTTAGGAAAATCTGCTGAATTGTATGAATGCTGATTATGGCTAAACAAATCAATTGGGAATATGAAGCAAATTGTTCATAGTCTTAGTTTTTTGCAGATGCACAGTGGCCATTGAAATTTTTGGTAGTTTGCAACATAATCCCAATGTAAGCCAATCTTTTAATATATTTGAGAGGAGTTCCATTATATTTGACTTTCTCCAATTTGAATGTGTTTACATTTCCTAAATGTCATCCACTTTGACTTTCTATTGTTTTTTCATTTGCATTAAGATATTGAGTTAGATAATGCATCACACCTTGAAAACTTTCAAGATCATTATCATTAATGAAAAAATCATCAGTACACATCAAAATGTGCATATGTGAACTATGCTGATGAAATTACTGTAGAATTGCGGGGGAGCTCTGGCTACTCTAGTGGTACTGGGTAACTCAAGGGTTTAGATCAAAGGTTGCAAAGTCTAGTGTAGCAGAGAGCAACCCACATTCCAACAGAAAACATACATTGGTGGTTCACTGATTTTGATGAAACAAATACAGAAATTCCATTCCATAAAGAACTTCAGCAGTCACCAATTCACATGGCATCATGCTGAAGCCAGATCTTTGAAGCCATCCTTACTCACCAAGGTGCTAATTGTGTGTCTCAAGTATTAATTTCTAGCTCAATAAACAATTTATCTCAGAGTTCTCTTATCTCAGCTCATGTAAATAAACAATAAATAAAGGGCACATGGTTACTGTGCATTCATGTTTGCCAATGGTATATTATATTTGCAATGTGTTAATTTTTGTGCATGTATGAATAGATCCAATAAAAGTTGTTATTCCCTATACATAATTGTAACCTAAAGTGACTATGATTTGGGCTGTCACTGTTAAGGAGCTATTTGTTGCCCCAGACCCAGTGCCGTTTCCTCCTGAATTGTCACTGGATCTTAAGCAATAGTTATCATTACCAAATCTTTAACAATGAATCTAAAATGGGTTAATAGATAATTAATTGAAAAAGATTGAATGCAGTAGAAGGAAGTCAAATTTATTGTGCACTTTGCTACAGTAAACTCAGATATTTATTACAAAATCTGTAAATTATTACCTGGATTTTGTTTACAGTTACAAAACACAATTTCCCTCACAAAGTTAAAAATGAGCAATCACACGTAATTTAAATCAAGGGGACAAATACTAACACTATCAAATAACTACACTCAAAAATACAAATAATTGATTTAAAAGAAATTGATACAGATAGGTAGCAACAAATCATGAAACCAAGATGTCAAAAAGATGCAACACTATTTTCAGAGTGCTGAAATAATAATAAAATCAAAAAAGTAGGCCCTGAGTGACTCTACACACCCCCATTGCCAGTTAAATTTGAGGTAGGAGTTTGACTGTGGGACTGGACAGGAGCTTTTGCATCTCCTCAATCACTTCTGTGGCTAGGATGTTGTCCCAAGACATAGCTTCAGCATATCTAGGTTGCTGGGTAATCTACATAAGTGTTTCCCTCTGTGTAACTTCTTCACTTCTCAGGCAGATGAACTTGATTTCTGGTAGATGGGCACTAATAGGGCAATTTCTCTTTAAGTTGTTTAATCTCTGCATAAGAGCATTGTAGAACCTTTTGTAAAGATGAAGACCTTTCAGGGCTATGATGAGAGTCATGAGTGCATCTGTGTCTGAAGTATGGGCATCTTCATGGCTGATCCAGATGTTCAGATAGAAGTGGACAAAAACCTCTCTTAGTGATCCCATGCAAGTTGTGTGATCCATAAATAGGGAGCAATATTCATTGACCTGCTGTAAAGTCATTTCCTCCAGATCTGTAACCACTGCTCTTGGGATAGTGATAATCCTGATTTGTTTAGTGATGTCATAATATCAAGTGAGGGTTTCAATGTTATTTATCCACATTAAATCACCAGATGCCTGAAACAAAATGAGAACACAGGGGTCCAGCATCACAATCTTGTTATGGATCTTAGTTAACTGAGTGGAGATCAGTTGCCCTTTTTGGAAAATATCCTTAATAATAAGTTTACCATTGATGTAAATGTGTTACAGGTTTCTGCCCTCAAGCAGGGTGTCTCTAGTATCTTTGTACTCCCTTGATTGCATCAACTTGTTGATCTTGGCTGCAGTGGAGATATAGTTGTTAGAGTTGGAAAGGTGAGCAGAGACTTTCCTTCACCCCTTCTTAACATGCAATGATGGTAAGATAAGTGGGGTCATTATGCAGGGTGGAGGAATACACAGTAAGTTATGCTTATCCATGTGACTTTCAATGTTGTTGAGCATGACCTTTTCTCTCAGTGTGGCAGTCCCAATAGTAACAGGGTAGTTAATCTTGGCATCTTTGATGGAGTCCCAGAATGTGCTGTGGAGTCCATGCTCATGGAGTTTGGTGACCTGAGAGTTGGAGATTCAAAGGCGGGACATGGTACATTCTATGTCCAAGGCTATTTGTTGCCCAGGCAATTGTAGAAGTACTAGCTCCTCCTTGGTAAACAATTCTGTTAAACACTACTTCATTAAACCTAACATGTCATTGTCTCTGTTCTGTTCAATAACATGATTGACAATGGAGAGCTTCTTGGCAAACTCATCCAGATGGTGACTATGGAGCTTGGCTCTCTGCTCTGGAAAGTGTCAGGCTCCTTGAAGCAAGCATGCTTTACACTTGTCAATTACATCTTGTACTGTGGCTCTAATACTGATGGTAACATAATGAGCATTGAATGTTCTTTTCATCTGGATAATCTCAAGGTGTCAGTGTTCATGGATCTTCTGGACAAGATCTTGCTTGAAGTACTCTGGGATTGCCAGACAGTTGTTCCTGCAGTGTGTGTAGAGGAGGCCAGCTTTGGTAAGCTTCCAATGATAGCATTGAAAGTACCTCTTAGCAAATCAGGGTGCTTTATTTTAAAAATGATTTCAGACAAAACTTTGTTGTGTAATTGATGGGCAGCAATCTCCTTTTCAGAAATCTCCTCCTTCACCATAATAGGGAGGATTACTTTCTCATTCCAGTCTGCATTGATATCAGGGAGGAGCTTGTACTCACAGGTGGGGATGAATCCAAATGGGGTCTTCTCACCCAGGAGCTTTCACAGCTCTCTCTCATAGTTGGCAGAGTGGTGAAATAATCCGCATTGAGATGCAATCTCCCAGGGCAATGAGTGATCATAAAGAGAAGTCTTTAAGGTATTCCAACCATTGGGCAATGATGTTGGACTTGTTGCCAGAGAATTTTTTAAGCCATGCTAGTGCGGAGTTGTTGGTTCACACAACAAATTGGCAGCTGAGAATGAAGAAACAAAACTTCTTTAAACTCTCAACAAGCAGCAGCATTTCTGATTTCATAGCTCCATAGTTCAGTTCAGCATTGCAGAGCTTCTGGCTGAAATATTGTACAGGGCATTTCTGACCTTTGATCACTTGTCTGAGCACACCACTAATAATGACTGAATTTGTGTCACAGTTGATGATAAATTCTTTTGTGTAATCTGGAGTGTTCAGACTGGGGATCCGTCTGAGCTCTTGCTTCACAGCATCTAGCTCTTCTTGTTCAGCACAAATCCAACAAATTTCAGTATTCTTTCATAGTAAATTAGAGATGTTCTTGGTTCAGTTGGCTAACTCAGAAATGAAGGAGNATAATAGTTAAGAAAGTGTTGCATCACCCAAAAGAATAAGCTGTAAACCAAAGAGATCAGCGTCAAAAGATTAACAGTGATTAAATATAATCAAAAAATTATTGAAAAATTTAGTTAATTATCTTATTCAATTTGTAATATGCAACTAAGTTACAATATTGTACATTATGAGAAAAATAACGGAGCTGATTAAGTAATATTTCACAAATTGTAACAAGCAAAATTACACTTATGTAAGAACAGCCATATTGGCAGAAGATTAATTCAAAATTCAAAATCAGCAGGTACTTAGAACTTTTTAAATAAATAGCTTAGAATTTAAAGGAAATTTGATGAACAATAAATTCTTTGGAGTTTATTTTATTTTCATTTTCTTCATTTATCTGGTTTGATATTTATTAAAATGTTCAGCTAAGCAATTTGTGTTGAGTAGTGGCTGGATTCCATCACGGGATCGATTCGAAGGGTCCTTGTGCCAGTCACGAAACCGCACTTATGTTATGGTTAGGAGTTTTTCAATTCTTGCCTAGTCTGACTATTGATCAATACATGTATGAAATAATTGATGCCTGAAACGACTGGATAGTCGACACTTAGGAATATATATATATTCTTAATAGTAGGAGACTCGACTATAATCGACCTGATAAATGACCTTACATGTACTCTTATTAAATGTAAGTATAGGAAACTGCAGTCTTATTATTTAAATTATTAAGCCGATAGTTTTACAGTAATGGCTGTTTTAATATTATGTAAATGCAGTTAGTGTCAATGCCTGGTTGCTTTACTTAATCAAAACAACAAACACTTTACAAAATTGAGTTTAAGTCAGTTACAACTTTACTTGAGTGCACGCACTGAGCTAAAGTAAGGTACACATAATTAGTTCCAGTTGAGCTGAGGTGGTGCCGTGGACTCAATCATC
>CABFPE010000827.1:11148-22724 GCA_900660155.1 Hofstenia miamia
AGTAATCTATGCTTGTAGAGCACTTTTTGTGAAATGAGGCTTTTATCAGAAAACGTATTTTTGAATTTAAATAATAATTGTGGAACCAATTTTCATTATACAACATTTTTATTAAGAAGTGAAATGTGCAGTTTGGTCTTATCTAAAGTGTGAATACATAAATAACTAAAAATTTTAAAATTTGATGATACTAGGGACCCTCAATTGAAAAAGTCAAAAAATTGCATTTTTGCCAATAACCCAAAGCCTATTGCTCTGGACACTTTCATTGAAATTTTGCAAAATTGTAATACAATTACGCACATGTGTGATATATTAAATTTTGAAAAAAATGAGAAAATTATGGCACCAAATTTTTTGAATTTCCCATATCCACGCCACTAGCAATGACTACGTCATTTTCCAACTACGTTGACTACGTCAACTCCGTTTCCAAATGACGTCAGTTTAGTCATTAACCTTTGATAAACATAAATATTTGAGAACAGCATACCTGCATTACAGCCTGCATCATAAAACAGCTGTAGTTTTTCGACATCCTGATTGCAACCATTAAATGAAAATCGAGGTAAAGGAGACAAATCAAGGCATTTAGCAAATGTGTTTGGTTGATATGCGTGGAATTTGGTAAGATTTTCATATTGCGGCAAATCGTCTCTCTGCCATCTACCCTCACAGTATAAAGCATTGTTGCGTTGTTCTTCTTCCTTTCGACTTTCGGCTTCGCGAGTTTTTGCCATGAATTTCATTGCTTTTAAATTCTTTGAAAGCTTAACGCCCGATGTCATTTCTCTAAAACTAAAAGACCAAACTCAAGATATATTACAGCAAGTAATAATAAATATGATGTAAAAGTTTACAAAAGATTGCGCATATTATTGACACCTCATAACACGTAATTTTTCAGGCTTGCTAAATTAAATAAGAGAAATATTATAAGCTCGTTACATAAAAATTCTACTGTATTTGTAAAGAGCAATTTAGATCACCTCTACCAGGGTTGGTCGTTCATGGCACGTGAAGTTGAATTTTTCGGGAAGGATAAAAACTTGCCTGAATTTTTTGTAGGGACTTAATTTCATTATTTTTATTTAAAATAATTCGGAATCAAAGGTGAAATGAAGCTTGTGTTTCTAAGGTGCGTTCAGACGAGAATCTTTTGATGTATATCATTTGATATACGGCAAAAAGATGCTCGTCTGAACGCACTTTAATCAAAAAGCATACATCAAAACTGCTCGTCGCACATCGTTCAAATTGATGCACAAACAGCTTGCATCTTTTTGATGTAGTTCAAAAGATGTTCGTCTAAACGCACATTATTCATTTGAATGATCAGTAAATAACAACTTTGTTTTGGGGACAGATTGTCTTAAGTAGCCGTGAGTCTTAAAATACGAGGATTTTGAAGCTTAACTATTTTAACTTCAAAATGAACCCTGACGATATTAAATTCTAAATGTTCTTATTTTTTAACAAAAAACAGTTATTCCTTTGAATAAAGCAATATTAGTTTTTCACACGTTAATCTACTAAATTGTCAATATATTTCACATGCGTGTATAACTAATTGAAATCACTTATAAACCAGAATTAGTGCATGCATTGAAATTTAAAAATATTGTTCAATTATATAATTATAAGGAAACTTTAAGCAAGCAATTTCGTTTGTTTGAACAATCAGTAATTAACTACTTGGTCTTGGCAATATTATATAACAATATCCATAGAATTAAACATCCAATCAAATTCGTTTTTAATTTTAATGTTCTGAATCAGTAATTGAGAATTTGATTATAATCTCCCCAGTGGTAGAAAAACACAATTCTTAATAAACTAAATTGATGAATAAACAAGTGGTCGTGCATCAAAATCATGTTCGTCTAACGCATCTTTAGCCATGGAAACAGCCAAAATGCATAGCTTACCTCTGTAATAGGGCGCATATTCAATTACAGATAGAAAGCCAGTTTATGGTGATTATATCAACAACAAAATAAACTTTTACCTTATAAATCACTTTGTCTTGTTATTTTCAAAGCCTTTGGTTTCAGATTGTATTAAATTGCAAAAAATCAAAAATTATAAGGCTGATATCAAATAGATTGTAAGCATTTAAGACATCAAATAAAGACATTTGATATGCACTTCGCGTGCAAATAAATATGTTGATTTTGAACCTAAATTTTCAATCTAACGGTTGACCAACTATAAATTAATGATGAGTTCGCCTGCACTTCAGACTTGACCTGCTTCGGTATCAAGCCTCACCTGATTTAAACCTGTTTAATCATGTGAGATTATATAAAATCAAAATCATCTTCTAGAATTATATTTTCAAATCTTTTACGCTGTTAATGAATGCAAACATCGGCCTTAGCAAATCCTTCTAGTAAATAATTATTTGTCAAACTTAAAATATCATGCAAACATAGTATCAAATTAATTTCATTTAAAATTACATTTGACTATGATACTAGTAAAACTTAGAGGAAAGTGGAGATAAAGTTGGCATTGGGTAATCAGGTTAACCCTAAAATTAGATGTAAGCTAATCATATATCAACAGTGTTTGTGATTGACGTTTGCACAGATCCCTGTTTATCACTTTCATGTTTTACGTCAGCCTATTATATAAAAAATAATAAACGGAAAACAGTATATAATAATTGAAATCATTAAAGTAAATTAATGATAAGAAACTACACTAAGTCAACTAGATGTTTTTCTGCTAATATACCCAAATCAATATCAATTTCATCATGTAACATTTATGAATTTAAACCTGATTCCGATCCTATTTTTTTTGGACCTGATTGACGATGCCTCAAACTGACCTGAAGAATTCTGATAGCCTGATAGCCGTGATCTAAAACTCCTAATCTGATTCAACACTACCATAAATACAGATTGCATGTAAACTGAATACGTGACGGCCCCGCAACATATTAGATGGCTCCATTGGGAGGAGGCAAGAATAAACACACTTTAGCAGACATTTTCCACGTATAGATTTTATAGAATTAAATGCGTCTCCTTTAAAAATTGGATTAATTTTATTAATTTAATATTCACGTTAAAAATTCATTTCACAAAACATGATCATTTTAAAGTAAAAATTGCAATTTTAAATTTCCATTTGTGTTGATCCAGTTGATGATTTCCGCAATCCCAACTAATGATTTTTGCATTTGCTTAGCTGATGTAGCATCAAATTCTTCTGATGTTAAACAACTTTGTGTACAGAAATAGAAGGTTTGAAAATTAATTCACGATGAAACTTAGGGGATGAGTATATTTAGTACTCATCGCAGAATGCAATCCACTAAGATCTAAAGCAAGAGAATTACCGAGAGCTGTTTGACATATACTAAAAAAACTGTTGAGAGCAAAGCACTTAGCAAAATTGTCATTTATCGTATTAAATTAAATAATTAATGGGCATTGTTGATAAGCAATTGATGTGTGTATTTGGAAATTTCAATAAAACATTACATTGTTGGGAATCAACACTTGAATGAATAGTTTGCGCGTAGAATACGATTTATCACATTACAATTACACAAATGTGGTATGTACATAATTGGCTTTAGCTAGAATTTTTGACATCAGATTAATCATTAATTAAAGAATTTAAAATTCAGTAATCTATAGAATACAGTGATTGTTAGCAGAAAAATTCTAAAGGCCAAGATTTCAAGTATTATACGACTTGATTCAAATAGGTCATTTATTGTAATTTCTTGCTAGTTGTGTTTGTAGAATGCATTATTAGACTTGTGTTTAGATATGAATAAATGCAAGGCGGCAACTCCATATAAATAGCGTTCAAGCCTCCAACTTTGTTCACAATTTTTTGGAAATCAAAATATTCAAAACACAGATTTATCGCATTCTAACCAGAACGTTCACAACTATATTTTTATATTCAATTAAAATTTTCAAAACCAGTATATTCTAAATCTAAATTGGCCCGTAAAATGATTTTATTTACCAAAAGACAGTAACTTTAACCACGTCTAATGGTTAATGGTTGATATTAAATTTTAACTAGCAAATGTTTGTAATAATAGGTTTCCAGATTTAACTTATCTTCTATATTGTCAAAGCAATCATTGTTATGCTCTTTAATGTGTGTGTGTTATTAATGTTATAGCTCTCTCATTTCATAAACGAAGCTATTCTTCAACGAGTTCTATCAATTGCGTATCTTTATCGATTGTGCACAATGAATAATGCGCAAAATTGAACGTGCACACTAGCGTTTAATTAGAGAAAATCCATCCATTCGCAACAGAAGTATTAAATTAACAACATAATACATAAGCTGCATATTTGAAGATTCTTTTGTTTATGACAATATTTTGAGTTTGTTTTGCGAAGTTCACAACAAATTTTTCGCGTTCACGCTTGAAACTTTCTCAACCTCATTATCTCTCAAAAGATATCAGCCAAAGTAGAATCGATTTAACTTTGAATACTTTGTTGACAGCAAAGTTTTTTTGCGGTCACACTTACAAGCTTTGCTGACAACTTCGTTAAATTCGAAAAGTTGTGATTAAAGTTGTAAATCTGAAAGCTACTTAATAAGGCATAGGGACAATCTAAATGATTAGATTAAATGATAAATATTGCTTAGATAAATGGAAATGAAGACTAATCAACAACTCTAAAAATTAAATCAAAAATAAAATCGAAATCTACAAACTACAAAATATCCTTAATTTTTTGGTTTGGTTTTAACTTTGTCAATAATTTCTTGTTCTAATTTGTCAAATTCATTCTGAACAACAGCATCAAGTTCATCTTTCACCTCTTCAACTCCCTTAACTTCTTTTACATAAAACTGTAACATGTTTTGCACACCAGCTTTAAGAGTGAAGGTTGAGCTGGGACAGCTAGAACATGATCCTTGCAGCTTCAATTTCACGATTCCATCTTCAAATCCCTTATAAATAATATCACCGCCGTCTTCTTGAACTGTCGGGCGAATTCGCGTATCCAAAAGTTCTTTTATAATTTGAACAGTTTCACTTTCTTCAACAACTTCGTTATTTTTTATAGCTTCAAGAAATGCCTCGTCAATAACTGGTAGGTTGGAAGAAAAAAAATCCATTATTACAGCAAACATGTGAGGTTTTAACACAGACCAAAGTATTTCCTCCGATTTAGAAATTGTTATAAAATCTCTTCCCAAAAATACTCCTTTCACGCCTTCTACACGAAATAGTTGCTTAGCTAAAGGAGAAATGCGGGCCTCTTGTACAGAAGGAAAATCAAAAGTACCATCTTTAATAACTTCAACACCCGGTACAAATTTTAAACTGTTAGGATTAGGAGTACCTTCAATTTGAATAAACATATTTCTTGTGAATCGGATTCCATAGTTTAATAAACCCAAGAATTTATTTCTATTTAAAAGTCTCAGCGCCATTAATATATCTAAAATGTAAAACTTGTTTACTTAATCTATAACTATAAAATTGAATTGTCGTCTGTATGTGCGCTATGCACGCCTAAACTACTGGGCGGATTGTCACCAAACTTTGCATGGTGACTCCCTATCACCCTGGGAAGGTTTTAGGGGGGTCAAAATGGGGGTCCCAGGGGGAGGGGGTCCGGGGGGGTCATTTTTTGCGATTTTCACTGTTATTAACTGCAATTTGCCACCAAACTTTACATAGGAACTCACTTTCACAGTGGGATTTTTGGGGGGTCAAAATGGGGGTCCCGGGGGGAGGGGGGCTTAGTAGGTCGGGTCAAAATGGTTATTTTTTCTATGAAGTAAGTATTTTAGTTTCCAAAGGACTTCCTTACTCTTTGAATAAAAATCCTAAACTGATAGTTAATTTTTTGATGATAGATCTTTTATATATCAGGTCTTTTATAGGTGCACCAAAATTTAGGTTAGTGAGTCATACTTCAAAAAACGTTTTTTAAAACATATAAAAGGACAAAAAACGTTTTTTAAAACATATAAAAGGACAAAAAACGTTTTTTAAAACATATAAAAGGACAAAAAACTTTCAAGGCCATTCAGTTGACCTGTGACACTCAAAGAGTACACATCAAGTGATCTTTACTTAGTGAATTACAGTGCAAAAAAAATTTGAAAAATTAGAATAAATATCTTTACTAAAACATATTATCGTCTTTTACTTTTCAAATACCCCGGGCAACGCCGGGTACCCCTGCTAGTATATAATATATGATATAGAACTATATTTAGCATGCTGTGCAATTCAATGTTCACTCTAAGCTGCTTTGTGCAATTACCATTATTTGTTAATTTCCACTAACAAAGTGATGTTATTTTCCTATAGGAATAACTGTATGCAATATATTATTGGTGAATATATTTTCTGTCTAAGCTTTATAATATAATATACGCTACTGTGTACTTAGAGAATTTTATACATTCTGTTCATTAAAATCGGATTCAGCATATCCGTCGTCTTAAAATATTGAGGTTACACTAAAAAATGCGTTTTATAATACAACAAAAAAATCTATCGAAATTGTTCACAATTAAGACAGCATTCCATTTAAGAATTTGAGGAAAAAACATTTGACAAAAAATACAATCTATGCGAAATGTATTCATGAAACGTTCGTATCTTAAATTTTGAAATGTGAATAAATTAATACATTTCCTTCGATAAATTTCGACAATCTCGTAACTTTTTTAACAATGTTATTATGATATATGAATTCTCGCTTTTCAGTAGTTTTTTGAAAACAATTGTGAAAATTTGATGTTATCAATTGACTAATTATAAAAAATGTGTTCAATTGGTTATGACCCACGCTATTGCACGCAATGTGATAGGATAACGTTGAAATAGTTTGAATCCCCAATGCGGTTTCTTATCTTAATTGAGCTGGCAACAAAAGTTGCATAGTTCACGAGGTCTATGATTTATACAAATGAACACTACATTTTCGCATAAATTTTGATTTTTCAGTTAAAGGTTTCAATATTTCGAAAACATTATCATATTTCTAGAATACTGAATACAGGAGATAATGATTCCTTAATTGCACTTGAAATGAGATTCTAAAATTCTTCCCATAAGTAACAGTTCATTAGATTTTTTTCCTTTTAAAATTCTAATAATTTAAATTTAAACCAAATACATGTACATATAGTATCATCTATTTTTCTTAATGTTACAATAAAAAAGTTATTTAGTAGTAACAAGAGCGCAAAAGTGAATTTCTTGGTAATTTTATTTTCTTGAATATAAGAGTAAACAAATAAAATGATAATTTTACTATTCAGTGTTAGTGACTAACATAAAAACAACCAATATTGAGTCAAATTCTTATATTTACCCTACAAAACTTCTCAATTAGTTTTGAACAAGCTTACTAGCATATAAAAGTGAAGAAAAAGAAAATTTCAGTACTTGCTCAACAACAAGGCTTTGCCAAACATGTACGGCTTCTAACAAATGGTAAGGACGTGATACAATCTCCATGTGCTTTAGACGGGCACCAATCACCGACTAACAGTTTCCAATGGTCCTTAAGTCAAGAGATATTGCTGGCCAATCGAAAATCAGTACCTCGTGGTCAGATAAAATAATGCATGACCTGAGCAGTATAAAGTGGGGCATCGTCCTCTAAGAGATGGCGTCTTATAGCAGCCGTTAATATGTTTCTCCAGTTTTTCTCCCTTCAAACAGTTGCAGTTCTCCAATGTCATTACCGCTCATGGCTCCCCAAAACTATAGTGTACATACCATGATGGTGTGATGGTGGTCATATAAAAGTTTGACTGACACAGCAATTTGCATAAAAAAGGACTTCATCCGTGACGTGAACACGTTACAACTGCTCCACAGTCAAATCCACATTAACTTGACTGTTCGTGATATTTTTGACGTGGACTTCAGAGAGTGGACAGGGAGAGTGAATCACATATTAGCTTCCAATCCTGCCTTTTTGTGGTTAACCTTGGTCAGTCTGCACGCTCTTAATCTAGCACAGATCAATTTTTTCAAACAGATTAGAAATTGCTGGGCATCTATTAATTGTGCAGGTTATAAAGGACAAAGACTTTGCTTCTGATTCTGATCGTGCTAAGCTATGGGGAATGTCTGCAGAATTTGATCAAGTGATCCTCAGCAAATGCGTGCTGAGTCATCTTTCTGTCTCCAAGGTGACTTCCTTTCTTTCACAATCAT
This sequence comes from Hofstenia miamia, assembly GCA_900660155.1. Lineage (NCBI taxonomy): Eukaryota > Metazoa > Xenacoelomorpha > Acoela > Hofsteniidae > Hofstenia > Hofstenia miamia. The sequence goes on from CABFPE010000827.1 coordinate 19,337, forward strand.
TTTTATGACTATTATTGACAGTTCAATGAACAAACTTGATAAACATATGTAGATTAGGAGCATGAACTGTTATTTTTGGGAAAGACAGTTTTTATAAAAATCCATTATTTTAGATCAAGTTTACAGATTTTTTAACTAAAAGAACTTGCTTAGAAGTTAAAGACACTGCAAATAAATGAATAATAAAAAAACTAGACATCTTTCAACATACAAGCAATTGAGATGTTTATTTTTAAGTTTCGTGGGGAATAATATAGAGAAACTTTAAGAACGGTTACTTATGAGACGACCTGTACGTAGAATTAAAGAAATTTACAGTTTTAAGAATTAAACGGTAAATAAATTCTATAACGTGCATCAAAGTACATGTAATAAACGGTTAAACATTGAAACCATTACATTCAAATAAAATATTTTTCTACTATATTATTAGTTACAAGACAATAAATAGTTTTAAATGATAGTGTTTGGTACTGACTAGGACTGTGCATCGACAAAATACACATTTGAGGAAATGTGTGTTTTTAAAATAGATTCTTATTGCCTCATCAGCCGGATACATATCAACTAACCGCTAATTTGCTGATATTAGCGGTAAGTCGCAGCTATTCAGTCGAAGTGAATTCAAGAACGGAAATATAATGCAATGGTCGGTCATAAGTAAAAAAAAATGCAAAAGAAAGTATAAAGACCTATTGTGCTAAATGCTGCTTTATGTAAACTCATATGCGAACTTAGCTCTAGCAAATTATGTGAAAGTAAATAAAGCTAAAGTGAAAAAGTATCTCAACTATTATTACTTAAAGCCCCACCTACATGAAACCAGTGACTAAGGGTGGTCGTGTTGCAACAACAAAAAAATTTCAAAAAAATTGTAACTGGAATATGTACAATAAACACGTTATATACAAACCCATCTGACGATGGAAATCTATTAAAATGTACCAATTAAACAATAGCAATCAAATTGTCGCAAGATGTTACAAAACAAAAAAGAATAATCATAAATGCATAAAATGATTTTCTTGACTTGAAACATAAAAGCACAATTTGCTTAATTATGTCATTGAACAAAGATGAAATATCCTACATAAATGATATTTATAAGCACTGATAATTTAAGTAAAACTGATGTGATAACACCATAAGTATGTCGAAACATGTACAATTATATAGAAAAGTACTGATTACATATTTCAAAACAGGAATTGAGAAACAAGGAGTTACAAGTACTCTTATCTTCTAAGCAACTACGGCAAACTTGATTAATGAATATATGAAATTGAGATTTAAAGCAAGGAAAACAGCAAACTAATTGTTCTAGGATAGGATGTAAATACTGGTAAATTTGTATCAGGCAGTGGCTTTTTTATTTGGACTATGATTGCATTCTGCATGCTTACTGTCCCAAATAAAATATTTCCAGGTGAATTTTCACTTTGGTTATTGAATTATTATTTTAATATTGTCTTAAAATTGTCTATTTTAAGTTTTCAAGTCTCAAATTTTGTTAAGCATCCAATTTTTGCAAAACTTTCCAAAATTTTAACACATCATGTCATCACTTAAAAATAAAAAATCCTGGAATTTTTATTTCAAAAAACCTAAAAGAAAATAAGGTAACTGGCCAAAGTCCAATGTTAGTGCCTCAATCCTATCAACAATTATGGAGGGGAGCAACAAGGAATACAAACGTCAGGAGCTGGTATGCTTAAGAGGCTACACATTTAATTAAAGACTGTGTAGTGTACTTGTGAAAGTAAACCTTTAGTACTTATTATTATAAGGGTTATTTTACTTTGGGGAAACAGTTCACATGACGTCATAAAATGGGTATTAAGATGTAAAATTAACCCTAATCCTACACCCCAACAATTACAATTTTTAAGTGTGGGATTGGGGTTTGCGTTAGAGTGTAATTATAAATTTTTGACGTCATTGCAAGTGGGTCCCCTAAAGAAAAATAACTCTTAAATATCTAATTGAAAATGAAACTAATAAATTGAAATATGACAGAGCATGATATAAAAATGTATAAAATATTGCTCCATACTAATTAGTCAGACTCGTAATGTTATTTGCCAACACAATAAAATTGTCAAATGACTATTCATCATTAATATCATATAAAATATGCTCATTTATAATATATTACACATTCTCCATTTCACTTGTTTAAAATAAAATAATTCTGCCATTGTTTTTTAAATATAATGAGTGGCTAACCCTAATTTCAAGACATTTTACAAATAGAATATAATGGATTTGGAAAAATGAGAAACCCGAACTGTCTTCAGACGTCTTTATTTTTATCTTTAAAAAGTACATTCCATGTTTAAAGCTCAAATTGAACATCAACTTTCTCTGCCATGTAATAATCAAAGACTTGTATTTAGGAGCGTTTCAAAGCATGAACTTAACTTTTATCTTAAACGATTTATCAAGTCTTCTTTAGATCAAAGGTATTTTTTATTAATATACATTCCATTTGTTTTAAAACGTTTGTTTTGCTGTAAAAGTCAATGTAATTTAGCATAAGCTGAAAATCAACAAAATAAAATGTTTTGTTCGATTAGGAGTTATATCTCCTTTGCCTTGATGTTCCGACGTTGCTATTTAGAAGCATGCGCAGTAAGGCTGTGCTTTCCTAATCATTTTTTCACTAGCTTTTGAAAAATAGTGAAGTAAGATATAATGATTTAACGTACACGGTTTACGAGATCTCTATAAAATTGGTCTGTCAAAAATGTCTCGTGGCTCGGTAAACTTAAGTCTCTAGTCGTTTTTCGGTTAATGATGAAAAGTCGAAGGTATTGAATGGGGTGCCTACGGACAAAATAAATGATAAAGAATTCCAAAAATATACGCTAAAAGTTTAAAAAATAGATATAAAACGGTAACTTTGCATAATTTTCGAAATTTATAGCACGCTGTAACACGTGATAGCACGCGGTATATATTTAAGGACAATAGCATATAAAATTTGGACTTTTTGGCTGGTATTTTGCTTCTAACATTTCCCATATCCTTGCCCTATCCCACGATGTGGAAAGCCCACTGGACTTTTATTTTTGAGGCATGCTGAAGGCCCATGTTTTCAACCAATTTCGGCCTACAAACCTCAATGAACTCAAAGACCGCATCACTTCAGAGATAAATGACTTTACCCGTGAAGAACTTGGGTGTTCAGTGAATAATTTGGTGAAACGTGCCGAACTGGTGATTGATGAAGAAGGCGGCTCAATTGAAGATTTGTTATGATATTACAAACCCCATTGATTGTGTTTTGTCATTTAATTTTACTTAGTTTGCCTATATATTGATTTAATAAAGACTTCATACCTTTTGACTCACCGTATATATATATATATATATATATATATATATC
>CABFPE010000827.1:22850-44526 GCA_900660155.1 Hofstenia miamia
ATATATATATATATATATATATATATATACATCGGCTGAAAATAAAGTTTTATTGTAATGAAATTGTTGCAAAATCATCAAAGAGAATCTAAGGTAGACTTCAATCATTCGAACAGGGATTATAATTTATTATTTACGTTCTTCATGTGAATATGTTTAACACAAAAATACTACGTTAATTTTTATAGAAATATAATCAAATATTTTCTATATTTATACACAAATACTTCCTCAATAAATTGTGCTAAACAAATCGCAAGTTAGTCGTTATAATAATACGAGTAAAACACAGTATTTATATTTTTACCACAATATATTTGGAAATTTCACCTAAATTAAGTACTTGATTTAAACTAAAAATGTATAGATTTGTATAAATATACTTTTTATCTTGCAATTTGTTAATAATAATTTAATAATAATAGTTTAAGCCAACTCATTTATAGTTCTGATGTACTGTATATGTATTTCGTGAAGCATTGATTTATAACAGAAATTACAACTCCCCACACAACATATTGCACTAAATCAAATAAAATTCACTGTCGTTATCAATAACATTAACTTCTGATATTGCATTAATGAAATTATTGTACTGATCTACCACTAACTGCGACATGAGTATCAATAGTTGACATATAGAATATACATATATACACGTTGACTAAGTTTTTAATATGTATTGAAAAGTACAACATATTTTTTAAAAGAGAATACACGTTTTGATTTGAAATTATGTTTTACTAATTCACAGGGATAGAAAACTTAATGCTTCTTCACTGAAAGCTCTTAAATTTGATCGGAAAAATACAAGTTGTGAGTGAAGGTAGCGCAGTTTGAGCGACATATTGCATCCCAGCCGTTCCTAACACCTTAACAAGTTATCAACCAAGTTCTGATAATAATGGTCTTTATTGTTTCTGAGAAACACTTCAACAACAAATATAAATGATTTCACGCATTTTGCTCAATTGTTGTAATTATATTTTCTAGGTGAATTTACTGCAGCATCGGCCGGATCTTCAGTCCAATAAATATACTTGCACGTACTTTTGCCTTAGATAGGCTGGGAAGCATTTGGCGAACAATGATGAAAATTTGGTTATCTGGATTCAACAACTTAAAAATTGTTTTGCAAGCCACGTTTAATATGTAGAGGAGGAAGAATCACTTTCAATAGAGGAATCAATAGATTGTAAATAACATTGTTCTCCAGCAGCAAAGTTTCTCGCTGGGGTCATTGTTTGCCTATGTAGGGATCATTCTTTTGCGACTGTCTCAAACATAATATGCATGGATATTTTGTAAATCTACTTTATAAACCCATTATGATTGTCACGATTTTGAAGTCCCCGCATATATCCCACTGTTGATTACTGTAATAAAGCAGTTCCAATATCATTTTGATTGTGGTATATGTCTCTTTAATAATTGTTGAATTTGCGATTGGTATCGAGGTAAGCTATTGCCGTTATTTAAAATAACATTTTTGAAGCTGGATACAGAATTCTCAATGAAAAGCGGGTAGTGTTAAGCGATATAGCTAACTTCCATCACTTCGAGCAAGCAACGAATATCATTGCAGAAACACAATTTTTTGTATATCAAAATATCCAGCTAACTTTTCAGGAAGATTACGGTAATGTAAAACATAGCGTGATGAATCTAGAAGATGCAACCAGGAAGCGAGGAGTTCAGTCTAAATGTCTTACCATATCGTCCAAATCATTCCGTCTAATAAGGTAAACGTCAGGAATATGTCTGTTAATCAACATCAAATTAGTCATCATCAGCATTAGACACGTTTTTATTCGTATTAGAATTATGTGGAATTACAAATGAAGCTATAGGCACTGGTAAATTCTCCTTATGTGAAGTAGAAGCCATCGATGAAGGTGTTGGGATACGCAATGCATTACATATCACTTTTGGTTTTTTGCAGTTCAATCATGCAAAAGAAACAGTAATCTGAATGTTTCTTGTTTACCTCCAAATTCGTGAAATCGCATGATTTTCCTTTGTCCCCAATACCATGCTTCCTAATTTCAATTCAGGATCCACAAATATGATGCAGGGCCCAATAGTTGTCTTGACCTCCCAATTCCATTCCAAAGTATGACTCATAGGATTTGATGTATATGACATTTTCTATTAAATACTTTCCATTTTTGGATTTATATATTGACGTCAGACATAACAGAATATATCAGTTGACAACTTACAGCCTCGACGGGCCATGCTAGCTTGTTCCTCACTTCGAAATATGATACAATATCTTAAATATGTTTATCATACATCATCTGCAGAACATCTTCATACATGCAATCCGTTTGAAAAAATTTTTGGCAGTCACAGCGCAGCATACGGGCTAACCTAATTTACAAAATTTAATATTTAAGTGTTTTTCAATGTAACTATGAAGCATTTATAATTACGTTGTTTGGCTACACATGTGGTCACTGAAGAAATCTTATTTATTTTTTTCTGCATCTCTGTATTATATACAAATGAATTTTGTTTACAGTATGATTAAAACAAATAATTCTTTATTACTATTCTGATATTTTTTAAATATATTTTTGTGTTGTTTTGACAATATTGGTTTTGGTGAAATATGTTCGATATTACTTAAATAATTCGTTTATTTCGTTTTCTTTAGTTTCGATTTATTGTCTTCACAGAAATTGAGTGATGATATCGTCTCAAAATTCATTCAGAGTGAATCTGACTTAATAAAGGAGTGTGAAATTGAAGAGAATACTTCAGGTTATTTAATTACCGTATTAAAAATAATTTTTTCATAATTTTTACCCTAGCTAAGTTAGGCATTTGATACTTTAATTTATTTTAAATTTTCCTCTACTGTATTTTTGCTGCTTTTGCATTATTAGTTGCAAACAGATTTTAAGTAATTTGTTCAAATGTAAAAATATTGTAATTAACATTATTATATTTTCTAAACTCCATACATACTTTTCCTTTATATTATGAAGAAATATTCCATGGATTTATGTCCATTCACCTGGCAAATTGAATTTGGTGATTGATAGTAATTCTATGGAGATACTTTTATCGAATTTATATCGTAATGATTACTTTACACGAGCTTGCAGCAATTCCCACTTGTTTGAGTAAACTGAATGTCAACAATTTCAGCACTGGTTTGCCCACACGCCGTTAATCTAAATTGCGCTTCATTACAGTAATTTATCACACTTCATAGTTTAATGCAATTTTTTCCAATGTTACGCGATTTCACTTTTCACTGTTTGTTAGCCAAAAGCGGAATTTTTAAAACTTTGTTAAACTCTCTATTACACTGGCCTTAGAAACCTTTCAAAGCTCAATAAATAACATTTATATTATAGATAACCGATGCTCACTTAGTTTTATTATTTTATGCAATCATGTCTCAATTTCTGTTGACTTTGTTGTACATCTGTTAGCATTGACTGCAGTCATTTGAAAAATTGTCTCGATATATTCATAAATGACGTGCTATCAGCCAATAACAAATTGTGCGCATATATTAATTTTCTCTCGACTTTACATGATGTTTATAAATTGTTTTATTAATATTTAATGAACCTGACATGAATTTAAAAATAATGACTAGGAATTTCTTAGTTCATCAATAAATTTAATGGCTATGGCAAACAAATTAAGTGTTATCTTACTATTGTAATATTTGCATGATATTCAGTTGATATTGTCAAACCGACTCATATTCATTTCCTCTACGCGACAATTTGATATAATTACTTTTTATTATTAACTTTAAACTGCCTAGAAATTGTTTAAAATCGACGTTTATAACTCAGTTTTTACCTTAAAAAAGAAAATAGGCTGTTTAAGCTTAAATGTGAACTACTGTATTTTCAAGCAATTGATATTCTTGATATTAATATATCTTTATTCATTGCTAATAAGTGTATTCTTAGGTTTCGAATATGATTGTGAAAAGCTTTCAAACGGAATGCGCTCATTTTTGTCAACGTATATGTCAGATTTGCTTGCAGACAATGATTTAATCGTTAAGTTAAGCAGTGAGCTCGTTTGCAGGGAACATCATTCGAGGATCAAATGGATATCACATTTTGCACTCAAGAATGGCAGAAGAACTCAGGAAGATCGCCATATTGTCTATCCAAATGTCAATTTACTTTCTCCCGTAAGTTTTGCTCTACGAGTAGTGCTGTATGTAACCAACACTGAGTGCTTAATAAATTGTTTAGAACGTCTCTGATTGTCATGCCGGAGCTTTGTTCGGTGTTTTTGATGGTCACAGAGGGGTACATGCTTCCGAATATTTAGCTACTCATTTTTACTCTCATTTTGTCTCATCCAATGAATGCAAGGATTCTGAGTCTTCTCTCGTTACCGCTCTCATTTCCATTGATCACGATTTTTGTGAACGAGCTGAAAGAGAGGTTGTTTCATTTGATTTTAGATATTTGCATTTCTTAACTTAGTTGCATATGTAAAAGTTTTTGCTGCTATTGGTTGTTCCTGAGTGTTTAATATTTTTTAAATAAGGTGTCATGAAAATATGGCTTTCAACCCCAAAATGACAATAACGTTGTTTGTGATCGAAACGTAAGATTTTCTCTACAAAAAGTATAAAAGAAATATTTTCCGTATGATTTTCAACTCTAGTTTTAAATAGACAGTGTGGTACTCTCCCATTTCTGTATTTGTTTCTTTTTTACACTGCCATAAGTTAAAACTGCTGATTTTATCAGAGTTGCACTTTGTCCCCCTTTGGTCAATTTCCGCCGAACGAAAGCCTGACTATTTTCTAAATATTTCAATAGCATCAAGGCCGGGGACTGCTTTTTCGAAAAGAACCTGTGTTTTAGAAGACCATTTATTGATATATGAGATTCAATTCTTTTGAAGACGCATCAAACATATAAGATATTTTTCAAGCTTCTACCCCATGGTTTTTATGTAATTTTACCCCATTAACGCAGTACATGCCCGTCACAAATATTTCCATTCATAAAGGCTTACATTGTGTGTATACATGAATAAAAACGCTTCTTTTCATTTATGTAGTTCATGAAAAATGTATGGAGACACCAGTTTTCATGAAATATTTTTGCAATGCGTAATGTTATAGTTTTGATTTTTCACACAGCCTCAATTTTTGAATTGGTATTTGAAATCTTAGTTTTTGTATAAAAAATTTAGTTTTCAGGATGTCCCCTGTGAAGTTGCACTCTGACAATCATCTCTTATAAATATCCAAAGTATGCAAAATTCATCTAAAATATCGCAAATTGTTTTAGTGTTATCACATTTTTTTGTAGGATTACACTCCGAAGTTTCAAAGAAATTTAAACTAATGAAATCCCATTACTTCGCTAGTTTTAATGTAAACTTCATCAAAGTACGATTTTCGCAATTTTTCTCTAAATCTTCAAACTATAGTCATTTCAACATTTGTGAGTACACTTAAATTTTTACACGGAATTGACTATTTTGATGAATTTTGCATTCCGTTTATTTTCATGGTTTTCAGGGTGCGCTTTCAGAGGAGCATGTGTTGAGAAATAATTTCGGACAAAATAATTAGGAAAAAATCACAGTAGAAAATTCAGCCCAGTTCCAAAGTTTACTGTTACCACTCATTGCATAAACATTTCGATGTGGACTGTAGTACATTTTCGTACTAGTTTCCTAAATTCCTACCTCCATGTTATTTTATATTGTTTATTCTTAGCTTAACTTGTTGTTACAAACAGATAGTATCTGCTAAACAAAATGAACTAGAATACCAATTTTATACATGTTAAGTCCTGTAGTAATTATGCGCGCACGTGAATTTAAATTAAACAATGACCTAATTAAAATTGCTTTACGGTTAAACAATGTTTCACGAACGAAGTATGGGGTAACAAAATTCCCCCCTTTAAAATAGCTTAAAACTATACATATATTTTTACATACGAATATTTTTAAGTTCTTTCTTTAGATTTTACGCAAAAATAATTTTTAAATGCTTTGCATTAAAATTTAATTTTAATTTGCAGGATATTTTTACAATTAAGACTTTTGATCCAAGAGTTGGAGGCAGCTAAAATTTATAACCGCTACCCGCTAACCACAATCAAAGTTTTGAATGCATTTGGCCCAGAAAATAAAATTTTAGTCTGAATTCCACCCGCAAGGTAAAACTTTTGCCTCTAATTCCCCGCAATTATTTCAATTAGTTTTGTCTGCGTAACATACAATAGAAGAGGAATGAGGAATTATGATAGATGCTATAGTAATTTGTTTAATATAGTCGGGGGATATGTTAATCTATTCATTCTATATAGACCTCGTATTTTTAAACAGACAGTAGTTAGTTGCAATGCTCATTTTCATACATATTTCGACGAATTTAAGGAATCTGGCTAATTGTGACAGTTTTCCATCAAAATTAAATTTATCTCTAAGAACCATGTATACAACGAAATATAAATCACTTCATATTTGCTATAATTAACTAAATTGATGCCCTCGTGCGCGCTCACATTACTATGTGCACATTTGCACGGTTTGGTCATGTTTCAGGCGCTTGGCAACTGGCCTAACTGCTCAAGCAGTAACCACTGTTCGCAGGTAACTCGCAAGCAGCCTGTGAGGCGGCATGGACTAAGCTCAACTACAATATATTCAAACACCATCGTGATATTCTAATATTGATTGTCAGATTAGGATGAAGATAAGAGTGATTTATGTTTGACGAATCGGACTACATTTATTGTTATCATTTCAATAACCTTGATTTAGAAAGTCGCTTCATTAATACAAATCTTTTGTCGATCAGAGTTGACCAGATGACGGCCAACATCGTTTTTCGAAACAGTAGTTATGTGCCTTATGAACTCCAGTTACTATATACAATCAAATAAATGCTTCAAGCTCAGGTCTATCTACTTGCTTCCAATGAATTGAATGCATCTCTAAATTTTGTTGAGTTTACAAGTTTGTATAACGAAGGCAATCCTCTAAGATTTCATCCATGAATGTGTTTATAGAATAAGATAGTTTCACGACCTCTACATGATTTGGTGCACCAAAATTTGTATGAATAATGTTTCGAGATGGCTCTCTCCCCACTGATTTGTTTATTTTATTGGGAATTGAAGTTCAAAATCTTCTTAATGAACCAAATTCCTAATAGCTAGTGGAATTTTGAAGGTGCAAAATTTCTTATTTTAATTCACGCACTTCTGCAAAATTGAGAAATCTCATATTTAAGTTTTCATTTTGATTTTTAATGTTATCTAGTGCCTGACTTCTCATATATATTAAATTAGAATTTCTGGAGTCTTACACTTGATATTGCTTTTTACGATGATTAGAACATCAGAAATCATTGCATACAAAGACCAAAAAGTGTTTGAATTTCACAATATAGGTATTTTTTGGGGTACAAACCAAATGAATATTAATAAAATTTTCATGAAATCATAGAATTAGTTTTTCAAGCAGGTCATTAGTATAACAAACTAGCAATCATCCTAAAGCAAAAGTTTTAAACTGATTTCTTTTCGGTAACTAGTTATCCCAAACTTGGCCTATTGATGTTTTTGTTGCATCTAAGTAAGCAAAGTTAGGATTACTCCCATATTTTGCAGGCAAAAAGTACTTAAAAATTGTGGAAAAATCCCAAAATTTCCTATATGATTCCTATATGATTTGAGCTCAAAATCCCATTCTAGTTGTTCTTGGGGGTTAATTGAATAAACGAATGTACATTAAATTATTGAAGCTGACTATTTACAAAATGAGCGTGCGTAGTTGCAAGTACGCTAATCGAATGGATATTTCAAATTGAAAACTGAATTGCATTTGAAAAAAGTTTACATAATCAATGCCTTTAGCGGGGCAGCACATAGAAATAGTGACTTCTATTATCAAAAGAGTTAATAAAACGATCGAACTGGGGATTGCTTTCCATTAAATATGTCTGCACCAACAGGATTAATTAAATGTTCATAAATCACAACCGTTGATTGAGATGTCAAAATACAAAATTGAACGCACATGAGAAATTGGAAACTTTTGACAGAATTTCTATGATTTTTACTTCCTCACAATATCGTCAAATCAAAGAGTATCATCCACTAATTTTGAAAATGTAAATTTCTTCGGTCATTAATGAATTTTATTTTCAATACTGTGTTAATTGAACATTGATGATGACTAATTCTATATTCATGTTGTCTAAAATTGATCAATCGTTAAATTTTGGGGACGTTGAGGATCAGCAAATTTGAAAATATTTTCCTTTATAATTGATGTTAGCGGCTGCTATTTTAATTGGATAATAACAAGCCCCATGTATAAGTTGAAAAACTTTAGTGAGCATAAAATTCATTTTAAATTTTACCGGAATTATATAACATCCCTTACATGAAGAACAACGTATCTAAGAAGTAATATCACATGAGTAACAGCTTTTATCGACACATTCATTTGAAATAAATGAGTCATTTCATTAACGTCAGAGCACATGTATCGCATCATCAAGTGTGTTTATGTTTAATCGTAACTTAGAAGTCAAGGGTGTATATGCATAAGTTCTCCTACATGAGCCAAAGGAGATAGACACTGGAATGAACACCTAGAACTGCTATTTTAAATAAATGTTGCTTATTTCTGTTTTTAAGTGTTTTGTTTAACAGTTGCAACCGGGTCTTCCTGGATAATATATTTAACACGACGAGATCCTGTGAAATTGCAAAATAAATGATATCGTGACCCAAATGACCCGTTTTTTTGAATTGAGAACGTTACTTGCAGGGCTTTGTTGAGAGCATACTTGCATAGATATTCAAAAGTTCAAGATCACGCTGGTCTTCTGTAACTTTCGAAATCCTTACCTCGCATTATAAGGATATGTTTCTAACATCTTCCATAATTTACCTAATGAAATAAAAGCTTTCGAAATATTTTTTATGAAGCAAAAATGCTGGAAGTCCAAATCATCATTTTAAAATATCACTAATACAAGATTCCTCTATTTACAAATATTTATAAAGTTTAATAATTTAACCTCACTATATATCTGGGAAAAAATTTGGGCTTAGATTTAAATCAAATTTCTAAGCTTAATATTAATTAAATGTTAGCCAATTACAAAATAAGGATTTACAAATACACGACATCAAATCCGAATACGAATCTATGTTGAATTCAAATTCGAATATTTGAATAGCACAGTAGCGGATCTAGAAAGTTCTCCCCAAACTACGTACATCATATTTCTCAGTTGAATTCTTCTATTGTTGAGTAGACACTACATTTTTTTATATTTAAAAGTCGATTTATAATCATAAATTTAACAACAAATGGTTTCTGATATGGGAGTTATTACGTACACCAATTTATGCAAGTATTTGGATTTGCATTCGGATTTGCAATTACATTTGCCTGAATGTTAGGATTCGACATGAAACAGGGGAATTCGCCCTATTACAGAAACAAATGGGAATCACCAAAAATATTTCTGAATCCATTACACATGACGTAATAATTAGCTTGACTTTTTTAGATGAGCTCTTTTACATAAAATATTTCAATCATTTGTTTATATAAATGTGACCCGGTGACCTAGTAGATCCTGAGGAATTAAGGAAACGTCTGACCCGGTGAACCGCTTGCAACTCTGTTTTGTTCATGTTAGTCAATTATTAAATTGGACTTGTCAATGCAGAAATAATTTGATATACGTATTTTGTGCAATTAACTAATGGCGACTAAAAGTTCTTCACATTTCAATTAAATATGTTTTGTGTTATTAAGTGTTATTGAAGTAATTGAAATAGATTCATAGACAGCAATTATATTATAGAAGTTGTTAACTTTGCTGGTGTGCAAGAACTCACCATTTCGAGACTATCTGCTCTGCTTTGAGCACCCAACATAATGCATACAGTTCTTTCCGTTGATTTTCGCTATTAAATGCTTAAGGAATGGACAAAAATTATGAGGAATGCAGTTGCTTTATTCGCTGAAGGAATTTATTGTCACTTTTTTGAAGTTGCGTTTATCCTAACTGTTATTTCTAGTTAAATGGGAATATATCAAAAATACCTTGGTTTTTTGTGCGCAATCAGTCCGATTGAATTTAATACCGAAGTTAATTAAAATCGACCATGCGCGCGACCTTCTTTCTCATTTATATTGTTTATGGAAAAGGGAAATTATCTCTGTAAAACTGGCGGTAATAGTCACTCTGTAAGAACATGCCGTCCATTTGAAATGCACTGAATTGTTTTTTATATTTCTCTCATTAACACCGCATTCCTATCCATCTTTTCTACTCAATAAACTTTAAATTTTTGTAGCGCTTTAAGTTAGTCACATATGGCTTTGAAAGTGATTGTCGGAAACTGTTTTACTTTGAGGTTTATATCTGCTCAACATTTTTATATTTTCACGCAGACACTGTTAAAAATCGTCTCCATAGCCTCATTTAATCGAGGATCTAATAGATATATTTTAGTTGTCTACCTGCATGAAACAATTACTTTCTGCAAAGCTATTTTAGATCAAATTGATTTCTAATTTTATCGGACAGTTTTTGATTTGAATAATGTGTGCATGAGATTAACAGTCCAATATGAATGGCATACATGTTTTGAAGTAACAGTGTCGTAATCGTAGAAAATGTGGAGCATTGAATATCACTGCTATCTACATCGGGGTAGTAGTACATTGGAAAAGCATTGAACTGATCAAATATCAACTATTGTCAATAAAACTGGAAACAGTCATTTTATCTAGAATATTTGTTTTTGTATTTCTCCTGTTGGCACTCTTGCGTTTTTCTGTACTTTTTTAACCGTTTCATAATTATACATTGCCAACATGTGAATTCATTACTCTCAGATATTAAAATAGTTACCTTGAATTGGAAAGCATGTTCCCATGACTGTATTACAATTTTATTATAAGTTACCATGGTCTATCAAAATCTGCGTGCAATTTTTTTCTGTTAAATCGTCAGATTGTTCATGGGGTCACTAGCTAACGTCAATTTATTCTCAATGATTGGTACCGGATTAGCTTCAGTTTATCGCAGCGCCACCGAGCATTGTTCAGAAGCATACATGATTACGTCCGTAAACCTGTATTGGATCAAGTACAATTGCAATTTATGACTTTTATATTGAGTTATTGTAATAAATCTGTTGTGCAATGTCTATATTGTTCTGCTGCAATTCAAGCTGCAAATCACATTCTTGCAATATAACAGCTGAAGAATATATTGATACAAGGACGCTACATCAGAAAAATAACTGTGAACAAAATGTGTGGGCTGAGGATTGCCATGAACTAAATTTATGCGATCTTTGTATAATTGAAATTTAGTAAGAGATGATTGGTATAAACCATTGATTTTGTGGCATATGTACGGGCGATATTCAGGAATCCTGAAAATATAACTGATTCAAAATTAAAGAATATTCCATTTTTAAAATACAAAATGTAATAATGATGCAACACCCATTCTCTTCTTACGAGTTGAAGCACAATAATGCATGAAATATTTTTTATTTGAGCACTGCTTGCTCTGATTTTCCGTCCTTGTAGTTTGCTATGTCCTTGTATTGGAATAATTTTTTACCAGTATCACGAAGAAGATAGTCAAGGAATGTTACTAATTCCAACGAATGACTATCCTACTGTTGACTTTGTCACTTTAAGATAGTGAAAATTAATGAAATTCTAATAATACTCAAACGGTAAATGAGCTCATGAGTTGAAACAGATATGCTAACAGCAAAATCTGGAAGCATTTCGTTGTTTTTTGCATGAAAACACGATTTGTTGTTTGAAAATTATGGAATGTAGATTTGCAGGTGTTAAAGAAAATAAGACAACAAAATACACAAAAATGCTACCAATGTAATATATTTGTCGTTGCTTTCACAAAGAAATTATTGGAATACCTACTGGTCCTCATATAATATAGTAAAAATTCTTATTAATCGACGATTGCGCCTTTTCTATTAGCATCTGTCAGTGTTAATCTCTTCATAGGTTTTATCCAATAATAATGATTGAATGTGTATTGCATTGCTCTCTTAGTATTTCTATTACATTACGATTGGAATTATATCGCCTTTGTTTTTTCCATAAGCGCTAATTGAATTCAAACATGTGAAAATGTTAGGATGGTATTTTGTTTGATGTATACCACTTTATCTGCAACCATTGTACTTCTACTGCACTTATAACATTTGTTGGCACTAGTAATTTAGATCAATTTAAATTGCCTATATTTGCCGGTTCACTAAATTCTCATTTACACATTTCTATTTTTTTATTTTCGCTAATATTCTAAATTATTATTAATCGCTTTAACAAAAATTCCGTATTGTATTGATCGCCGGTAATTCGTGAATTTTAATGCATGAAAATATGTGATTAGACATTCTTGGTGTTAATAGCAACTTTGCAGCATCATTAACGTTCGCTTTTTTGTCTAAATCGAAAGCCTTTGTTTTATTTGCTTAGATGTTATTATCAAACAACAAAGACCATACAGTAATGGGAAGATTTCAATCTTTAAATTTATGCTACAAAAGATAATTAAGTACAGTAAAACCTGTACTTGCGAGCACCTGAAGAATGCAACAATCTGCAAATTACTGGCACTTTTTGCCAGTTCCCTGAAAATTTACATATAATAAATACTGAAATTGTTGTATTTCTCAGGTAATCCAGGGCCTACTAAATTTAGTAGGCCTTGGGTACTCGTTAACCTGCGAATTGCGCCAACTTTTTCATTCACCCATACTGAATTTGAAATTTAAAATACGGGCAATATACAGGAAAAATTTTATTTTTTTCAATAATTCAAATGAAATTCATGAATCGGCAATAGTGCGAATGATCTTTTATTGTTTTATGTGATAAGATTAGCTATTTCACATTTCTATTTAATATGATCTTTACTTATTACGAGTTCTTACTGTGATAATGAACAAATATTATAAGCCTGCCACATTTTTACCTTTTTGGTGATTTTAGAGTAACCTGACAAATGCGGGCACCTGAGATATTCAATTTTAAAAATCCATTGAGTCATCGCAATTCCCAGGTTTTAATGTATATTTAAATTGATTTTATTTTTGGAAATGTATTTGTGAGGTCTCTGCAAATATTATAATTTGTGATTTTTTAGTACACATCTGAGAAATTTGTTCCGAACTATAATTATCTATGCATTCCACGTGATTGTTTTATGATGTGTCATTACATATCTCATGGTTTAGGTATTTGGTTTTATTCAAAAATTACATTGGATATAATGAATGTCGGTCAATTTTTTTCAGGATAAAGTTCATACGAGAGTCTTTTTGGCGCTTGTTCTGGGCCATCTGTTACAGTATGCAACCCCTTGTAGATATGTTAAAATTTTAGTAATCAAAAACTTAATGTAATTTGTTGTAGACTTAAACTTCCCGTTGCGTTTAGGTCTAACCTAAGAAATACCGGAGCTTACTGCTTAACGGGATTGTGCAGCAGTTTTAAGTAAACTTGTTGTTTGATTATTACTCGGCTATGGCTACCACTTCTGATTTAATGATAATCAGAACCAAAAGTTGGAAGTGTGTACGCGATTGCAACTTTGTTGTGAACATTTAATTCATTATTACGATTTTTTCATTTCTCACAAAGAAATAAGTTAACCGCGCATTATTATTTACATAACTGTTTAAAATTACACACAGTGGTTTCAAAACGAGATCTTTTTTCTTCATACTGCATGATTGTAACTTACAAAAATGGCGATAAATGTAATTCAACCAAAAAGTTGTGTACACAAGTATTTTTCTGTGAACTTTATAATTACCCAAAAAGTTCAGCGCAAATTTGTAAGTGTGTACGCTACTTCACAGCTAATGGCTAGGAAATCGTCATGCTAAGCCGTCTACGGTAATCAAAATGTTTCTAAATTCATGCTTTATTTTTCTAGCGACTGCAAAGCGGTTCTACGGCAGTGGTAGCTCATCTTGACGAAAAAGGAGAGAGCTTATCTGTTGCTTGGATAGGCGATTCTGAAGCAGTGTTGGTTGATGATTTTGGAACCAAAGTTATTCGTCTTACCAATCCTCATAAACCGTCTAGACCAGTATGTTTTACTAAATTTTGTTGAACACGTAAAGAACAAATAGAAATACGAAAAATGCATGTTTTATTCCGAATTATGAAAATGTGTGACCCACTTTTTAATTTTCGGCTAAAAGTGAGCCTGCAACTAAATTGGACCCCTCTTTTCTAAAACTACTTATAATTTAGCATATTAGCACTGGAATGTTATGATTGCTCTTCCCCCAAACGAGGAGTCCTTTAAGTTTCGATCTATCAAAAAAACCCATACGAATCATTTGTGGTAGTTCCTTTTTAAGCATATAGTTTTATCCAACTTTTTAAAATACGTCTTTTATGCGCAGTTTTTAAACTATATAAAATACGCATTTAGGAATTTGTTTTCAAGTTTAAATACATAGCTGGTCTACTATTGTATCAATTACTTTCCCAAATTCAAGTCTCCATTTATAAAATTTGACAAACATAGTATAAAGTATATAATTCTGTAACCTATTGTAGTATAATAAGTAAAAGTAATATGAAATTGGCATTATCTTATGTTCTATAATGCACCATGCATGAGAAGAATTATTGATTGAAACATACTTTGCTAGAAATATAAACAAAGTGATATTTGCTGATTTGTAATAGCTATTAGCTATGCGAAGCAGGTATGGATTATAATATTTTTGTGTTTGTATTTAACGAGTTAGAGTTGCTGCGAATTGTAGACTTTGTAAACATTTTGAGTTAGTGCTTTCTTTCTGTTTGAACTCTATCGAGTGTTTGCTTGACGTTGTAATCTCGAATTCTGTACCAAATGCCAATCAATTCTTCGATTTTGCAAGTCTAAATTTCGTTTGCATTGTTTTAAAAATATTTTTTATAAATTTTAGTTGCTCATTAATTTTGAAATCCGTTATGGTTTTGTTTCTCTTAATTTATGACGTGAAATGAAACGCAGATCTAAGCCTTATGCTGTAATTTAGAAACTCTTTTTTGATTTAGATTTCGAATAATAGTGGTAAATTAATTAAATCATGTTTTAGACCAAATTGTTTTAGGACGAAATGAAGCGCATTCAATCAATGGGCGGAACGGTTACTAATGAGTCCGGCGTTGCATTTCGTGTTAATGGATTTTTATCACTGTCACGTGCCATTGGTATGTTGATCATTTAAGTATTAGTATTGCAAATCTAAATTGAAGGGTTCCACTTCAATGCCTGAAATAATATCCAATATGAAAATGCTATTGAGTGACGTGAAGGAAAATAGCGAATTCCTTTTAGTAAGATGACTATACTTTAATTTTTTTCAGACTGTTTTAATGTTTACCAGACTGAATAATTATTTTTCTTAATATTCTTTATACAATTATTATTTTATAGAAGATATAATGGCAACTAAAAATCCGGAAAAAAGTTAGTAAAAACATTTATATATTATTCAATCTTTTTGCAGTTTAAGCGGCCAATTTTTATACCACAGTAATATCTATATTGCGAATGTTATGAAGAATCCTATGCTTGAGTTGGGACAGAGAAACCATTTCCATGTATTTCTCACAAAATGCTCAATTTTGCGAAAGGACTAACATGAATGCTGCAGTAGAGATTCCATTTGTTTCAAATCACGATACATATGTCAACATATGCAGCATTGTGCCGCTCAGGGTTAAAGTACGAAAAATGTAAAAGTTTAACAATAATACTGACCTAAATAGTCTGGAAAATTCAACATGAAGTTCCATATTGTTGGTACTCAATAGTAAAAACCAGACTTGTTCTAGACATGGAAGTTAAACATGAACGCACATGGAGATAAAACAATTTCAAACTAAAGCTTTGTAATAAATTTATTGAAAACAATCTTGAAAATTACATTTTGTAATATTTTCAATTTTTATAATATTAAAATAAAATTTGTTTTTTTCCTCATGTTTGAAATAACCGAAATTCGTGATAAGCAATAATGTATATTTATTATTTCTCAGCATTTTTAATATATATATATATATATATTAATGTTCAAATAATTAGAAAAGTGCAATTTTTCGAAGATGTCTAATACTATTCATGCAATGTGATATCAGTGCTCCCATTATGGTCATAATGTATTGACGAAATTTAATATATGGCCATTACGGACGGGCGAAAAAATTTCTGCTTGCCATATATGACCAAACCATAAACGCACCCCTGTGAAAATCACGTTATTTAAATAATTGATTGAGGAATTTATCTGTTCAGATTTGCAAGGTGGTTTTTTTGAAGTAATGCTCCTTTTAAATATGCGATAAATTATTAATACATTTTGACTGCATTTTAATGGCGTTTCCATAATGTCTCGCCACCTGTAAGTTGATATATTAATTATGTCTAAGAAAGTTATTTGTTACTGAATTTTCTTCGAAGATAACAAAGTTATTTCTAAATTCCAAGTTATCACTATAGTATGACGGTTTACCAACAGCCAACAGGTATCGAAAGTATGGTAATAACACCAATCCCAGTGGATTCTATAAACTTTCTCGTTAATTTCTGTTTACTTTAAAGTGACCCTTAGTTTATAATTACGCACAGATGAAATGTGCTTGATTTTCTATAATATAAGGCAAATATAAATTTTGCAAGAAACTATAATTTTCGGTAATATAATTGTTTTGTAAACATTCAAACCCATTTTCGATGAAAATTTTAATGTCTCCCTTCTTAAGGAATTATTAGTACATTTATCAGATAGGCATTGCGATTCTTTATGCAGAAACTTTTCTTTCAAGAAAATATTTATTATATTTCAAGTTTTCAATCGTTTAGTTATAGCGGATGTTTCCATGAATTTTGACACCCATATACTATACAATAGCACAATATATAAAGTATTATAGGCAACCAACAATTTTTTTCTAAAGATGTTAAGTTTGAGACAAAGTTGTTTGAATTGGGCCATTTTAGACCCAGACTTTGTCCAATCCTCCATATTTTTCTTTTGCACCACTGACACAGCAAATTTGATCGGATAATTTGTATAATGTGTTAATATGTACGTATCAACTTAGTCAATCAACCATATAGAGTTGATTAAACAAAATGTCAAATTTAAATTTTTAATTTAGTTTATCTTTCCCCTATGTAAATATTTTTCAAATATCAATTATCGGGAATCAGGCGCATGGCCAGGCTGGTCTAATTCCAAATCTGGGTTAGATCACTTGTAAATATTTTCGTGTCTTGTCACTAACAGTAAGAAAATTGCTATATTTATATATCGTCTAGTTAAATTGTTCACGTAGATTATTTTAAGTCAAACTTATTTCGAATTTTTATTTCCTTACTAGTTTAATTATTTCACGATCTTTAATAGGCGATGTTAGTGAACGCCCATACGTTTCAAACATTCCAGAATCAACAGTAGTTCCTATTGGTTCTTCCACTAAATTCCTTCTATTGGCTTGTGATGGTTTCTTCGACTATGTAGAACCCGATATGGTGCCTGATCTTGTTTCTCAGGCACTAAACACCGTTGGTGGTGATCGTGAACAAGTCGCTCAGGAGTTGTGTAACACAGCCAAACAGCTGGGTTCTCAGGATAATATATCTGTAATTGTAGTATTTTTTGGTCATGCTAATGCATTCTAACTGAATTTTATCAGGATTTCAGTCATTCAGGTATCGTTTCTGTTATCGCTAAACTTTTAACACTAAAATTTGTTTTCCTAAAACAACGACTGGGTCATTTTTTACCGCAATAATATTAATTTATTCTTACATAGCAAAATCCATGCCTATTTTCAAAATAAATCATTTTGCAGGAAATAGTGTTACTGAAACATTAACTACAAATCGAAGATGTAGAGTTATAGAAACCCTGATGTTTATGATGAGTTGCAACTATGACTATTTTTATTTATTTTAAATACAGTACGGGATCCACATTGAGGTCTTTCGCACTTAATAATGACAGAATGCGTATTTTCCTGAGCTGTTCCAGACATCTCAATTTGCTAATAAACTTTTTAGTAAACTGCGTTTCGTTGTAACATTCATTGATAGCTTATGTATTATCTAACCATTTTAAACTTAATTTCCAATAAGAAATAGAAAATTGCCAAAAGCCATCATATAGCAACAGACATTGCTGTGCACGCTCTTGCCATGTTTACAGCAACATTGGAAAAGTCGTGCAAACTAGATAACACATCGAATACTTTGACTTCCCTTGATATACAGGTGTCCAGAAGTAGCCGGGCAGTTTTTATTTTCTTATCAACAAAATGAACTGTTTATTACCAATAATTCAGGACACAAACAAATTTAAAAAGTTTATAAAAATTCTGAACTTACCTTGTGTGAAGCAAGACATTTATGGAATTAAATATCAATGTAAATTTATAGAAATATGGGATATTTAAGTGTCCGATTACTTCTGTGCGATCCTCTATATTACCGAATCAATCCCTTCTTTACCTATGTCTATATCACTATCAGCCATGTGCGGCTTTAGGGGGGAGGCACCTGGTGCCAGTGCCTTTTGAGGAATTTCCCATTTTTGCGATAACATCATTTCTATGGATTTCAAATATTTTTCATATTGATGTTTACAAGAGTGTCATCCCAAAGTTTAAATTTAGCAATGCATACAGTCTTCTAATTAGAATTTAGAGATTTAAATTAGTTATTATTAACCCTTTCCTGCATAATGTAGCAAATATGCTACATTAGACCTTTTAGTTCCTATGGACATGGATGATAATATTTTCCATTGAAAATGCTTCCCTAATATAAAAAAGCATGAAAAATCGATTCACAAAGTATTTCCACTTATATAGTCATGTCAAGACCTAATAAACAAAAAAATGTTTTGAAATGCTAAACAGGATTAAACCGCAATTTCCTTTTTTTTGAAACGTCTGCTGTTTAGTGTAAATTGGCTACATATTAAAAAAAATGTTTATAGGTTTTAAGTTATTTTTATAAAATTTGATTTAAATTCTGTTAATTCAGAGAACATTTTTCTAATGTAGCATATTTGCAACATCATGCACGAATGTAGCAAAATCGATTTATATGTAATTTACTACTGTGGTTAAAATAGTACAAAAATCAGAAACTCTATTAATAATAATTACATACATATCAGGACTGCAATTGTGCTGGTCGCATTTTGGTCGTGATTGGGTTGAGTCTTACTCCTAGGAAAGTCCAACTCAGAGTTGGAACCGGCCGGAAATTTTAAGGTGGGGCCGGTAGTTTGTCGACAAGAGTTAATACCGGTCGGCCGGTTTTGCCCGGTAAATTTTTTTGCAATGTATATTTAATCTATGCAAGTATATTTTATATATTTATATTTATATAAAAAATGTAATGATAATATGATAATCATGCCCGCAGTGGTGGCAATGGATGTGCAGACTACTATTTAAAACAATGTTTTAGAACATAATTAAATTTTATTGAAAATGGCAGCCTAAGTATAGGTCTAAATTTACTCAACAATGTAGTGTATTGAACAAACACAGTTAGAGGTTTGATAAATATAGCGATTCACGACCACCCAATGTCATGCAGCAATTTTTGCTGCGGAATTCAACTCATTTTCTTCACATGTCGCTATATACGATTTTTGAGCATTTTATACGTACATAGCGACTTACTATAACTATATATATATATATATATAAAGCTTTTTTAATCTAAAAAATTACAAATGGCGATGCAAAGACTTGATATTGCATATACACAAATTTCAAACTTATAACAATATTTTTAGCAAAACACAATTTTGATATATTCTGTATATCAATTCTTTGTAAACGTTAATCAGCTTTCACTTTTCCGTGAATATAAATTGGGAACATTTCAGGTTCTTTAGTTAGTATTTTTTATGATAGTTAAATTACATAAAGCTAGGCAAGTAGCATTATCAATCATTATGCTTCATATTGCTGTGGCATTTGACCTCAGTAAGCATTGAATACATAAATGCATATATTTAAGAATTTTTTCGCTAAAACCAAATATAATTTATCCTTTAGTAGGATGTGTTAACTGATATTTGTGTTTGAATGACTTTCCAAAGGAAACTTTTTCAAAATTTGAGTATGATTTGTATGAGGCCTCTCAAATTTCAAGTGTAAATTCTATAGATTACACTTTATTATTATAAACAGCTTCTTTAAAAACCATTACTAAGTTTTGTAAAAAACTGAAATCAAATTACCTTTTCAAAAAACAGAACAATTCAATTTATAGTAAATTATTGAGAAATTCCAGAAAGTAAATTTAATTATCATTCTTATTGCAAAACTGTAGATTGCTGAAACTTTACACATTTTTTGAATTTAGATTTTCATAGGAATTCCTCTAAAACTAAGCACAACATTCTTTCTATAAGATAAAACAAGAAATTTTTTTATTATTTTGGCCGGTAATTTTACCAGCCTTTCATGAATTTAAAGCGGCTGCAGGCCGGTAAGTCGGTTCCATCTCTGGTTGGACTCATTTTTACAAAAAATGCGTCAGATTCATCATTTGATAATTTTGCCTAAATTTACAAAATGCTGTAGTTACCTATGTTAATATATATCACTGTAAAGTTTATAATTGATCTATAAAAACATTCTTAACCATTTTAACGAGGCTGTATTTGTTATAGTGATTAATGGAAAATCAAAAAGATTTCTTTTGAAAAATTTTCAAGTTTATTTTGAAATGGAAGCTAAAGAATCAAAAGATAAAACAATTCCATTACTCAGCGATTTTGAAGATGAAAACATTGATGAGCAGGATAATGATGAACTAGCTCAAATAGTAGGTCCATTGATAATGAAAATAATTAAAATAATCGGCAAACAATAGATGCGTATTCATCTGTTGCACTTAGTGACCAATAGAACAATAAGTAAATACCAGAGATAACAAGAAAACGTAGTTGGCGCTTAAAAGATGTTGAACCAGTTGATTCCAGCTTTAAGGGAGGTGTATTTTCAAGCTTGCCAGATAGTCTTGCACCAATAGATTATTTGAATTCATTTTTTACTCCTGAGTTATTTGATCAAATAGTCAATGAAACTGATTTGTTCTCTCCAAAAATCTGGGACATCAATTCAACAGTATTTAGGAATACTTTTGACAAGGGCATTATGTTCACAACCCGAATCCCGCATGAATAGGTCTATGGAGACTATAGATGCTATAATTTTTAATACTATGTCGGTTAGTCGATTTGATAAAGTGAAACAGTTTCTCCATTTCAATGACAGTTCTTCAACTGTGAAGAAAGGCAGTCCTAATTATGATAAGTTTCATAAAATTCGACCAGTTATTGAAGGATTAAGAAACTCTTA
Organism: Hofstenia miamia; assembly: GCA_900660155.1. NCBI lineage: Eukaryota > Metazoa > Xenacoelomorpha > Acoela > Hofsteniidae > Hofstenia > Hofstenia miamia. Next base: position 44,301 of record CABFPE010000827.1, read on the forward strand.
TCACAAAATAGAACCTGAAGAAATCCATTCTATATATGAGCAGATTATTCCCACTAAAGATATTTGCAATGTTTGCCAAAAAACCTAATGAATGGGGCATCAAAGTATTTGCTAGATCTGGAATAAATGGAGTTGTGTATGGTTTTTTTATTTATACTGTCAAAGATGATACAATTGGCAATAAAAATATTGGAAATTTTCCTACTGCTGAACGTATTATAATAAA
>CABFPE010000827.1:45526-65506 GCA_900660155.1 Hofstenia miamia
CTTTTAACACTAAAATTTGTTTTCCTAAACTTTTAACACTAAAATTTGTTTTCCTAAAACAACAACTGGGTCATTTTTTACCGCAATAATATTAATTTATTCTTACATAGCAAAATCCATGCCTATTTTCAAAATAAATCATTTTGCAGGAAATAGTGTTACTGAAACATTAACTACAAATCGAAGATGTAGAGTTATAGAAACCCTGATGTTTATGATGAGTTGCAACTATGACTATTTTTATTTATTTTAAATACAGTACGGGATCCACATTGAGGTCTTTCGCACTTAATAATGACAGAATGCGTATTTTCCTGAGCTGTTCCAGACATCTCAATTTGCTAATAAACTTTTTAGTAAACTGCGTTTCGTTGTAACATTCATTGATAGCTGCTGTATTATCTAACCATTTTAAACTTAATTTCCAATAAGAAATAGAAAATTGCCAAAAGCCATCATATAGCAACAGACATTGCTGTGGACGCTCTTGCCATGTTTACAGCAACATTGGAAAAGTCGTGCAAACTAGATAACACATCGAATACTTTGACTTCCCTTGATATACAGGTGTCCAGAAGTAGCCGGGCAGTTTTTATTTTCTTATCAACAAAATGAACTGTTTATTACCAATAATTCAGGACACAAACAAATTTAAAAAGTTTATAAAAATTCTGAACTTACCTTGTGTGAAGCAAGACATTTATGGAATTAAATATCAATGCATCGAATACTTTGACTTCCCTTGATATACAGGTGTCCAGAAGTAGCCGGGCAGTTTTTATTTTCGTATCAACAAAATGAACTGTTTATTAACCAATAATTCAGGACACAAACAAATTTAAAAAGTTTATAAAAATTCTGAACTTACTTTGTGTGAAGCAAGACATTTATGGAATTAAATATCAATGTAAATTAATAAAAATATGGGATATTTAAGTGTCCGATTACTTCTGTGCGATCCTCTATATTACCGAATCAATCCCTTCTTTACCTATGTCTATATCACTATCAGCCATGTGCGGCTTTAGGGGGGAGGCACCTGGTGCCAGTGCCTTTTGAGGAATTTCCCATTTTTGCGATAACATCATTTCTATGGATTTCAAATATTTTTCATATTGATGTTTACAAGAGTGTCATCCCAAAGTTTAAATTTAGCAATGCATACAGTCTTCTAATTAGAATTTAGAGATTTAAATTAGTTATTATTAACCCTTTCCTGCATAATGTAGCAAATATGCTACATTAGACCTTTTAGTTCCTATGGACATGGATGATAATATTTTCCATTGAAAATGCTTCCCTAATATAAAAAAGCATGAAAAATCGATTCACAAAGTATTTCCACTTATATAGTCATGTCAAGACCTAATAAACAAAAAAATGTTTTGAAATGCTAAACAGGATTAAACCGCAATTTCCTTTTTTTTGAAACGTCTTCTGTTTAGTGTAAATTGGCTACATATTAAAAAAAATGTTTATAGGTTTTAAGTTATTTTTATAAAATTTGATTTAAATTCTGTTAATTCAGAGAACATTTTTCTAATGTAGCATATTTGCAACATCATGCACGAATGTAGCAAAATCGATTTATATGTAATTTACTACTGTGGTTAAAATAGTACAAAAATCAGAAACTCTATTAATAATAATTACATACATATCAGGACTGCAATTGTGCTGGTCGCATTTTGGTCGTGATTGGGTTGAGTCTTACTCCTAGGAAAGTCCAACTCAGAGTTGGAACCGGCCGGAAATTTTAAGGTGGGGCCGGTAGTTTGTCGACAAGAGTTAATACCGGTCGGCCGGTTTTGCCCGGTAAATTTTTTTGCAATGTATATTTAATCTATGCAAGTATATTTTATATATTTATATTTATATAAAAAATGTAATGATAATATGATAATCATGCCCGCAGTGGTGGCAATGGATGTGCAGACTACTATTTAAAACAATGTTTTAGAACATAATTAAATTTTATTGAAAATGGCAGCCTAAGTATAGGTCTAAATTTACTCAACAATGTAGTGTATTGAACAAACACAGTTAGAGGTTTGATAAATATAGCGATTCACGACCACCCAATGTCATGCAGCAATTTTTGCTGCGGAATTCAACTCATTTTCTTCACATGTCGCTATATACGATTTTTGAGCATTTTATACGTACATAGCGACTTACTATAACTATATATATATATATATATAAAGCTTTTTTAATCTAAAAAATTACAAATGGCGATGCAAAGACTTGATATTGCATATACACAAATTTCAAACTTATAACAATATTTTTAGCAAAACACAATTTTGATATATTCTGTATATCAATTCTTTGTAAACGTTAATCAGCTTTCCGTGAATATAAATTGGGAACATTTCAGGTTCTTTTGTTAGTATTTTTTATGATAGTTAAATTACATAAAGCTAGGCAAGTAGCATTATCAATCATTATGCTTCATATTGCTGTGGCATTTGACCTCAGTAAGCATTGAATAAATTATAAGTACATAAATACATATATTTTCGAATTTATCCTTTAGTTAACTGATATTTGTGTTTGAATGACTTTCCAAAGGAAACTTTTTCAAATTTAATTTGAGTATGATTTGTATGAGGCCTCTCAAATTTCAAGTGTAAATTCTATAGATTACACTTTATTATTATAAACAGCTTCTTTAAAAACCATTACTAAGTTTTGTAAAAAACTGAAATCAAATTACCTTTTCAAAAAACAGAACAATTCAATTTATAGTAAATTATTGAGAAATTCCAGAAAGTAAATTTAATTATCATTCTTATTGCAAAACTGTAGATTGCTGAAACTTTACACATTTTTTGAATTTAGATTTTCATAGGAATTCCTCTAAAACTAAGCACAACATTCTTTCTATAAGATAAAACAAGAAATTTTTTTATTATTTTGGCCGGTAATTTTACCAGCCTTTCATGAATTTAAAGCGGCTGCAGGCCGGTAAGTCGGTTCCATCTCTGGTTGGACTCATTTTTACAAAAAATGCGTCAGATTCATCATTTGATAATTTTGCCTAAATTTACAAAATGCTGTAGTTACCTATGTTAATATATATCACTGTAAAGTTTATAATTGATCTATAAAAACATTCTTAACCATTTTAACGAGGCTGTATTTGTTATAGTGATTAATGGAAAATCAAAAAGATTTCTTTTGAAAAATTTTCACGTCTATTTTGAAATGGAAGCTAAAGAATCAAAAAATAAAACAATTCCATTACCCAGCGATTTTGAAGATGAAAACATTGATGAGCAGGATAATGATGAACTAGCTCAAATAGTAGGTCCATTGATAATGAAAATAATTAAAATAATCGGCAAACAATAGATGCGTATTCATCTGTTGCACTTAGTGACCAATAGAACAATAAGTTAATACCAGAGATTACAAGAAAACGTAGTTGGTGTTTAAAAGATGTTGAACCAGTTGATTCCAGCTTTAAGGGAGGTGTATTTTCAAGCTTACCAGATAGTCTTGCACCAATAGATTATTTGAATTCATTTTTTACTCCTGAGTTATTTGATCAAATAGTCAATGAAACTGATTTGTTCTCACTCCAAAAATCTGGGACATCAATTGCAGTTAATTCTAATGATATTCAACAGTATTTAGGAATACTTTTGACAAGGGCATTATGTTCACAACCCGAATCCCGCATGAATAGGTCTATGGAGACTATAGATGCTATAATTTTTAATACTATGTCGGTTAGTCGATTTGATAAAGTGAAACAGTTTCTCCATTTCAATGACAGTTCTTCAACTGTGAAGAAAGGCAGTCCTAATTATGATAAGTTTCATAAAATTCGACCAGTTATTGAAGGATTAAGAAACTCTTATCACAAAATAGAACCTGAAGAAATCCATTCTATATATGAGTAAATTATTCCCACTAAAGATATTTGCAATGTTTGCCAAAAAACCTAATGAATGGGGCATCAAAGTATTTGCTAGATCTGGAATAAATGGAGTTGTGTATGGTTTTTTTATTTATACTGTCAAAGATGATACAATTGGCAATAAAAATATTGGAAATTTTCCTACTGCTGAACGTATTATAATAAAATTCTGCAATTTCCTTCCCACAAATGTTGGCCATTAGCTATGTTTGGACAGCGATTTTTCAGGGTTGAATATTATGGAATATTTAGCTTCAAAATCTACGTGGGCTCTTGCTACAATTTGTAAAGACAGAATGAGAAGAAAACTTAAGAAAAAAAACTTAAGCAATAACGCATGGGGCTATATAAATTCTGTAATAGATTCTAATTTTTATTTTTGCGCTTGTTAGATGGTTGTGTTGTCCAACTTGAATGAAACTATTGGTTGTCAGCAAGGAACACCCGCAAAGCGATGGTCCACTAATAACAGAGGCATGTTGAAATTCATCGCTCACTCATGGGTGAAGTTTATAATTAGCAAGTTTGTGGTTTTGATTTGACAGATACATGTATGCTGTTGGGGTTGTACCATCAAAGGACGCAAAAGTGATATATGCATACATTTTCAAAATCCATTCTATATATGAGCAGATTATTCCCACTAAAGATATTTGCAATATTTGTTAAAAAACCTAATGAATTGGGGCATCAAAGTATTTGCTAGATTTGGAATAAATGGAGTTGTGTATAGTTTTTTTTATTTATACTGTCAAAGATGATACAATTGGCAATAAAAATATTGGAAATTTTCCTACTGCTGAACGTATTATAATAAAATTCTGCAATTTCCTTCCCACAAATGTTGGCCATTAGCTATGTTTGGACAGCGATTTTTCAGGGTTGAATATTATAGAATATTTAGCTTCAAAATCTACGTGGGCTCTTGCTACAATTTGTAAAGACAGAATGAGAAGAAAACTTAAGAAAAAAAACTTAAGCAATAAGGCATGGGCTATATAAATTCTGTAATAGATTCTAATTTTTGTTTTTGCGCTTGTTGGATGGTTGTGTTGTCCAACTTGTATGAAACTATTGATTATCAGCCAGGACACCTGCAAAGCGATGGTCCACTAATAACAGAGGCATGTTGAAATTCATCGCTCACTCATGGGTGAAGTTTATAATTATCAAGTTTGTGGTTTTGATTTGACAGATATGCTGTTGGGGTTGTACCATTAAAGGACGCAAAAGTGATATATGCATACATTTTCATGCGATAAACCCATCAGTTGCTAACAGCTGGTTGCTATATAGAAGAAACTTTATAAACAATTTGACACTTGGAAAAATTCATTACCCCTATTGAACTGGCAACATAATATTGCATTTTCTATAATGAGCATGGGGAATTTCCAATATAAAGACCTGGAAGACCATCACTTATGTATCTTGATATTCTTCTTTTTGCTGTGTATCATGATAAATTAGGTAATTTTCCAATCTATATGGAAAAAGAGTTCGCTACCGATTTTGTCCTACAAGTTTTTCGGAGATATATTACACTAAGTGCAATATATGTTTATGCAGAACAAAACGGCAATATTGCTTTCTAGAATTTCACAATTAACTAGTTATTTTATCAATTGTAGCATAATTTTTTGTTCTATTTAAGGTTGCATATGTGTTATACAATATAGAGAATTTTTTTAAACAATAGTAGTGCGTGTGGTCTATGTACAAAATAATACTAAAGCAATGTTTAGCATCAATACCTCAAGTAATAAATAAGAAATGAAAATATTAGCACTGTTAATGAAATTGCAAATTTGCAACACTATTGCACTTTTTGATCTTATATTTTTCACCAAAGAACAAAAAGTCATGCAGCCAAGGGTTAATTTTCTCAGCGCAAGAAACAGGAATGTGTCCGGCTGTTTCAAAAATCCTAAAGCCGCGCCTGCTATGAGATTCGTTCTGTTCATTCACGATACATGTATTTTGCAAAATTGCTTTTGTTTTTGGCACAGATACTATTCTCAGGGTGCTAGTGACCATAAGACTCATCACACCAAAATATCAAAACTATTCAACAACAGTAAACATTTGAAAAGTAATTGAACAAAAAAACTGTTTTTCTAAATTAAACTAGTGTAAAAATGTGCATGCTGACAAAATGACCACATTCGTTGTTGTAGGATGGATGACGTAAACAATAAATAATCAGTTGAAAATTGCATGTCTGTTTACTATTTTAGTAAACAATGCATAATTTTAGCAAGTCACTCTTTTCAACAAGTATTTGCAAATATATTTATCATACAAACTTTCGTGCTGTCATTTTGTACCACTCAGTTGTTGCATTCTTAATATGAGTTTCAAAGCCAGAATATTATATTGCTTTTTATATGTTGCAGTTATGAGACATAAATTCAATCATAAATTATTAGGGGAAAGTGGGCTAACACGGGATAGTTAAGATTTCTCTGAAATTTGCAGTTGAGATATGTTCTAAAACTGGCAAATACTTTTATGGAATCACAAAATGCCCAAAATGTTCATATCAGATAGGCATTTTACTTCAGTTTGTTTTAATATTATTTTAGGAAATATTTTTCTTGAAAATATATCTGTATTTAAGAAGTCTTTAATTTGAAAAATATATCATAGCGTCTTATCCTATGCACATTACTATGATATATATTTACATGCATTTTGTTAAAAGTAGAAGCATGAACACTACTCCATGCAAATTTTGACGAAGGTAAACAAATCTCACAAATGTATGTCATCAGTTTCTGATGAATTACTGCACAAAACATGAGCATACCTTGCATTTAATCCACTGTTCTCCTCAACTATCAGGGAAAAGTTAATTTCTCATTTCGCCCCATTTTAATACTGTTTACATTATAACCGTTTTCTTACATTTAGGATACAAAATATCTTAAGTTGATTGTCATTAAATTTAATGTATTGAGTAGCTTATAAAAAGCTATGAACATTCAATTTCTCACAGATAGCAGACAACTGCTATATGCTGACGTCTCCTTCATTCTTAAATCAAGTATTGAGAAAATCTGAAAAAAACCTCTGACACTGCTAGCACGCACTGCAATCTGAAACGTGTTTGGCTGTTTACAGATAGTTGATGGTCATATGAAAAGTTATTTTGAGTCAGCTGCAACAGACTAATTTCCTGCAAATGAAATTTCCCATTTTACCTTATTATCGTATTTTACCTCACCTTCCCCTCCACAATATTATATATTCAGATTACGGTTTAGACAAGATCATTGTTGAAATACAACTACTTATATTCGAGTTCTTGGAGCTCTTTAGGTGGGAATATATTCTCAATATCAAAATTGAAATATTAAGCATTCTTGACATAACTTACATATATATTTTTAGGTGAAGATGATGTAATTGAAGATTTTTATATTTTGCTAATTTTAAATTTGCATTTTGTATTTTGTGTTGTAGAGATCGTGCTATAGAAGTTTTGTAATATTTATTTTAATTATCAATTTTAATTTGTTTATTATAATTTTTTAATATTTTATTCGTTTTGATTGTGAATTTTAAACTTAATTCAAAAATTGAACCAAGTTAATGTATTTACGCTTGAGGTTTGATTTAGAAGTATAAAATTATGAAAATTGCAAAATCTTGCCGATGACCTGTTACCTGAAATTCGTGTGTAGAAACCAATTGAACAATGTGTTATAATGCTATAGGATACGATTTTTGAAAATTTCAAACTTATAAAAATCAATTTAGCAAGTTTTCATATAATGTAAATGCATACATGTATACAAAATCACTATGAATTTCCATCATAATTATGTAATCGGTAGTCATAATAGTAAAACTAAAGTTGCTAAAAATATAGACATTAATAATAAAGAAAGTGATCATTTATACAATTACATCTTCGAGATTGAAAATCGAGGTATGCAATCAATTAATTTACAGAATGATTAAGAAACAATTAAGAATCTGCACGAACAATAAAGATTGAAAACGTTTCCAAAATAATTGCGACTTTTGTGGAGAATATATCGGAAAACTTCACAAAAATTACTAAAAAGAATTAAAGAACATAATCATTGAAGGAATGTAAAGACATGAAATTTACTTATAAAATCATAACTAAAGCAATCTATGGATGTTAGCTAGCATCATGTAATCCAGCAATTTTATTAATACAACCAACCTTATGCAAAACTATATACGTACACACAACTGCTTATGCGGCTTCGGGTGTATGGATCCGTTAAGAATTAAAATCGTCTTCGGGTACAAAATCCTAGAAAATTCGGGTAAGCCCACATGTTCTCGGAAAACGGTAACTACTTCAATTACAAAAACTAAGGTTTTAACTGGTATTTTATCATATGCACACGGTGATGCTTTGAGATAGTTTTAAAAAAATTATATCAATCAACCGGTTTCACGTTGATTCACTGTTTGGCATTTAAGGGATTGTCAATGTTCGTATTAACAAAAATAGTAAGACATTCAGTGCCTTTGACATTTCTAATATTCATTATTTCTTTTCCTACTCGGAAACAACCGAAGAGGGGATTTAATATAAATAGTGCATTAAAAGTCTAAAAGGAGAACAATACATTATCATTCGTTTAAAATTTTGAAGTTCACTTTGCCGTCCGGCATTTTGGGCACGTCTTTAAAAAATCGGTTTGGTTTCAGTTTCAAGTTCTGCACCCGATTCCAATTCTGGATCCGTTATATCGGGTTTTATATAGATAGCTCCGCTTTATGAGCATTTTTTTAATGAGAAAATTATTAATTTATAGAACATAGTAAATAATTTGTAATATTTCCGAAAATGAATTTACACAGTTTCTATTAAAAATACAAATGCGATATGTGAAAATTTTCTTTTCAGGATTCGGATGTTAGTCTTGCAGTATAATCAATATTATGAAATTTGTAACCATCCAAGATTTTTGACAGATGAATTTGTTTTAAGATTAACCAATTTGCAAATTGTTTCAAATTTTTAAAACTTGATCTCTTCTACTAAAAAAGTTTTATTTCAATACATGTAAATCAACAATTTGCAATTCAAGAAAAAATTTAACTATCTCAGGCGTAGCTGTGCTGTGATTAGCGATTTTAGGAAGTCATTTATCTAACTCCTATAATTGTCCTATTATTAGCCATATATAGTATTGAAACTAATCCTGGTCCGATCTTAATGTTTGAATCATACATCAAAAAATTGAATACTGACTCCGATACGTGAATTACATACATTAAAATTCTTAGAATATAAGCATTAAGATTGAAATCCATAATCCAATCAAAAATTCACGATTTAAAAAGCAATTACTAAATGTATTCTACTGCCTGCAAAAGAAATTCGCAAATTATGTTATTAAACAACTAGAAAACCAATTATCAGTAGCCTGTTCTGTACTTTTCGGAGATTCAAACTTAAATCATCTTAATGCTAATGACCAGTGTAAAATGGATGTGTTTTTGAACATATTTAATTTAATATCAGCCAATGAACAAGTGCCTACTAGAATTACATTAACAAGCAGCACACTAATTGAGTCAGAGATGGAATCGGATCCAATATTTAAGTATCCGAAACTTTATGATCTGGATTCTAGATCCGAATTTTTAAAAGAATCTTAGTTTTCGATCCGAATATAAAGAAGTATTCTAACAATAAATAAACATGGTCTTAAAATATATTTGTTTTTTCAAATACGAATAGAAAATTTTTAGTGCTTCAACACTATCTTGAGATAAAAATTTAAATATACGATACACCTGGGAGAACAGGGTAGGGCTTGGACTGAGGTATTAGAAAAATATAACGACTTAAGAAAATCAACTCAAATGTAGTGAACCCTATATAACTTAAAATCGCTGTGTGAAAAATTAATATTAAATTTTGATGTATTACAATAGCATCAAATTGTCTTCTAATAATACAATCTAATGCAATCAATTCAAAAAATTCAAAAAATGTTTTATCAACTATCATAAATGGGTCTAAAATGGCTAGGATTTAAATGGCCAATGTCCATATATGTTTGAAATAGATTGCTTCGTTTATCTGTAATTTTCCACCCACTGGAAGTAAATTCGCTTCTGATTGGCGTGACTTTGATTACAAGTGGAACTTGATAATTGCTCTGACAAAGCTTCAACAAATTCTATTTTTAATTATTTATAAACTTTGTAGTAATCTAATTCCTAAAATTATCATCAACTATAATCATAATATATTTATAGAGTTTAAATAGGTGATTTTCTAATGATAATTTGAATCCAAAAATCGCCATTTTGCGATGTTACTATGAATTGAGAATTGAAGTTGTTTCAAACAACAAGATAAAATTTACTTCAAATTTGCAGCTAAAGCGATGAAAACAGGAATAGCACAAACAATGGCAAATTAAAGAACAACACCAAAATTCATAAAGCAAGACATTAAACAATTGTAGTAGAGTGTATTAAAATCCGTGATAGAAAAATTCATTTCTTCAAACGTAATGTGAGGTTTAAAGATATATTTTGAATTTTATTTTTCATTAAAATTGGATACTAGATATGATTACAAATTTTAAATTATATAAAAACAACATTAAAAAAATTTATGCCATATTATTGCTATACTAAATGTATGGTTTATAAATAATTTTGTATTAGTGATAATAATAATCACGAACCTTCTGAAAATTAAGTTGATCTTAGCATTGCAAGTTGCTTATAGTGCATTTTACTTGAGAATTTTATAATTTTATAATTTTGGTGGTGTTTGCAGCAACTAAGGTGCTCCACTTGTTTCTCTGTGTTTCTTCTGCTTTTCTATTTGCAAGTTTATACAAACAAATGTTCTAGGTTGCTTTAAAAGTTTATCTTTATGTGATGGCTAACATGAATCGCATTTTCAGATTTAAAATATTCGTCACCAATTTTATAAGTTGTTGGAAAGAACAATCACTTAGATTGAGATTATTAACACACTTAAAGCTGCATTCAATATAAAAATTTGCGTAATCTATAAAATGTACAATATATACAATACTTAAAAATTTTTGGATTTGAAACAGATCAGAAATTTTTCAAAATGTTGATCCGATCTGAACCAGAATTGGAATAGAATAGATAGTCATGATTTCACTGTGTTTTAGCTGAAGTCGAGTATGAGAGAGAGAAAGAGAGAGAAATTTATTTACCTCGCAACCTTAAGGTTGAATAATAGTAAATTGAATAAGAAATAAAAAATATAAACAAAGATCACTAATATACTACTTGGTAAGATAACATCAGCTGAGCAGGAATAAAAGAACGCGTAAGACGATTAGTGCTCCAAGGGAATGTGATTTCGCGGATATGTCGTAGGTTGTAGTCAATAGATTGCGTGTTGGGAGTAATCTGGTTAAGAACGTGACAAGGAGACCTTGCTTGTTTAAATAATTGGTTGCAAGCAGCCTGACGTCTTTCCGCAGCCGGTTCACAACCAAAATGATTAAGGGAATGTGCATACGATAGGCGTCCATGAGTGATAATTCTAAGTGCCTGTTTTTGAATCCGCTCTAAGCTATCGCACTGAGCTTTGGTAAGGCCGTGTTGGAAAACAGGAGCAGCATACTCAAGAACAGACCGAATAATAACTGAATAAACAGTGAATAAATCTCTTTCATGAAGACCACTTCGAGATAACATCCTCAAAAAGAATAGTAGTTTCGATGCTTAGTTACAATGTTTTTAATGTGTTGATCCCACTTGAGATTTTCCTGTATGGTAACACCTAAAAGTTTCACCTCATGGATACGGTCGATACTCACACCGTCGAGCACAAATTCAAAACAGTGGCGTCACAGTTTGAATCGGGTACAAAATTGGGAACCGAAACTAAACCGATTTTTTAAACACCTACCTGAAACCCAATGTACCCGAAATTTCCTAAAGGCACAGCATCTTACCCGAATCCTACCCGAAATACCGGCCGAAATAAGTTCGCTATTGTTATTTTGAATGAGCCAGCATTAATATAAACTGTTAATTATAATTGCAGCTATGCTAATAAAGACCTGTTTCCCAAGAAGGCTACCATGCAAACGCCATCAAAAAACAAATAAATAATTATTGAATTGAAGTATTGAATTAAAGCCTTCTTAGGTAGCTGGTGTTTTCCATATGCGGTCTCTCCTAGTCTCTTCTAAAATTTTCATGCAAATTAAATTGGTTAAATAGACATACATCCTCAATGATATATTGTTTCGTCGACATTTTGTTGATAGCCAATTTCAACAGTTATGCTAGATATAGAATTTGATTTTTGTTTATCAGTTTTAGGAATAAAGGATTTTTATTAGCGTTGCAGCTTGAAATATTAGGTTTCTGTAGAAACATAAATAAGAAAATTGACAATCAAATTCCGCTATTCTTTCAGTAATTAAGATTTTCTTTTGCAAACATTCGTGATAACTAAATATTTTATAAGTGTATAATGTTCAGAAAAAAAGTTATTAATTGACTATACTTTGTTTAGTGAATTTTGCAAAGCCTAAATTTTGGATACACAACCGGAGTTTTAAATGATGTTGGTGCAGTTTGAGGCATTTCAATGGTAAGTTAGCTACCCCAAGTGCTACCCCTTAGCCAAAATACGACTCGATATCTCTTTCAAGAAACACTAATTACTGATTTTGATTAATGGCTTAAGTTGCTCTATCATCCAGCTAAGATCGCGTGAAATTGAGTAAGAATTGGATTTGTTACCCTAGCAGCAGACAAAGATTCACGCTTATCTTCTAAATTTTAAATACAACAATTCCGCAAGTGATAGATTTGAGTTGGTCTCTAGTGTCAAATGATTTATTGGGTTCTCACAAATCTGCATTCTTGTAGGGAGTCTTAGACTAACTTACTCAAGGACAAGTGATAAATTTCATTTTCTATAGCTATAGTCAGCATGGGGAACTGAATATATTATTGTTTTGCAAAATAATGTTATATCTTCATAATTAAATGTCTTATTGTTATTGACGAACAATATTTTAGAAATCACATTTTAAGGTTGTTAGAAGTCTATTAAACATTACGATAGTAGTTTCTTTCACCATAAGCCTATTAACCTGCATGCATGTGCATCTTTCCCCAGAACACCAAAGGATCAATACAGTAAGTAGACCTGGCATTAGAAGATATTAGGAGTTGTGGAAATTGCGCAATATGATATCATGAAGATTATGTTGGACTTACTGAAGAAGGAGATAAAATTCTATGCCAGGACTCTGCGACTTTGACTTTGACTTCTTTACTAAGATTCCCTCGACTTCTCTATGCACATTCTGTCTTTTAGAATTGTAAATAGTTTCTATAATTTTTATAGAGTTTATAGAGGTTTATGAAGTTTTATCCCTGCATTTATACTTTTTATTTGATATGCAAATTGAAATAAGTAGGCTTATAATATGTACAGGGTCATACAAAAAATTATTTATCCTTACATAATATTAATCGAGTATCACACAAGTACTATATTGATCATTTTGATTAATGTTTTAATATTGAATATAGTGAAAATTAGGGTTTCAAATTATATGTTTTCTATATGGAATTTTTAAAAGCGGTTGGCCCCAATAAGGTCGTAGTGAGTACTTTGTGTAGAATGAAGACTTGACATACCTATATTCAACAAAAAATGCTCCAATGAATTTGATTCAAAACATGAGATTCCCATAAAATGCAATTTAAAAAGGATAAATCTGAATAGGTGCTATTATTCGGGCACTGTACTTTATATACATATACAGTATATATATATATATATATAGCCTAAAAGCGAATTAAGGTTACAAAAATAAATAGTAATACTTTGAGAAATATAGTTGCTGAAATTTCTCACATTGTTGTTATTTTATCACGCGATTTTGAGGCGATGATCTTCATGCTTCCCAAACTAATTTATGATGATAAAATAATATCTGCAACATTTCAATTGACAACCGTTTTTAAGGCAAGGCAAATATCATTGATTAAAATCGAAAAAACAACCTCAAAAATTTTTCAAGAAAATTAAATTTTAATACTATTCAAAATAGAACTAGTCCACAATATTAAGTGTTTGGCAATTATGTTTGATTCTTTACTTATTTACCATTAGAGATCTGAAATTGCACATCCCGATAATGCAGCATTAGAAAAGAAAGGCTGCCATGATTTAAAAATGTACTATTGAACTTTGATGAAGCTAGTGAAAATTCTATTTAATTCGATATTGTACAGCTCCACTCGATAGCTAAACGTTCACTAACTTGCTTGCAAACATAGATTGTAAATGATCAATCATATTTAACATGTAAAAGAAATTTTAGATCTACTAGTTATTCATGCTACGTGTAGTACTAATTGAATGCTACTGTGAAGCTATTGGATTGAATTGGGTGGGGATAAATTAAAAAGTAAGTAATAGGCTATATAAGTTAAGGTTAAACATCAAACAGTCGAAGTTAAATTAATATTTAAATAATTCATAATATATTTACAATAGCTCAAAGTTTGTTATCTCAACCCACGCTCATTTTTATAGATCCTTCTCTACGATATACTACAATAAGAATGAAATTTATGTAATATAGTCATGTAATAACCTACCTTATATATCGCTGCATTGGCGGACAATGAATTTTTGTTTTTACATTCCTCGATCGAAGGGCTAACAAACTTAGATTGGAAAACCCATGTCAGCCTGAAGCATTAATAATGAATGTTACGAAGAAAAACATCAAAAAACAAATCCCAAAGGCATGGATAAAAAATTTTCATTTCACCCAGCTTACTACTAGCTCATGATAATTTATAAAAAACTGAAATCGATAGTTCTTTCCATGATAGAGTACCAATCTTATTGATAAAATGTTTACAGAGGCACTGTAGTTATTGACTTTCTTTTAAATTTTATGCAATTTTTTTATTCTATTTAAGTTGGAAAATTATTCGAAAGTTCAATTGTTGAATCATTGATAAATACTGCTAGAAATCAAACTCCCACATCCAAATGGGAAATATTTTGTTTTTATTGATTTCCTACATTTCACTAATGCTTTGTTATCAGTATTACTAAATATTACTAAAGAAATATCTGAATAAGGAATTTTTGTCATCTTTAAGCTGTTTTTGGCATAAATGCTACGCTATAAACCATTTCGGATTTAACGAATTTTCCAAATTTTTAAGCATGAATAGCAAAAGTAATTTTAATTCTACCACATACTACTGGTCAGTGATTTTACAAATGTTTTGTTCGAAGCTAGACATGCTATGTTTCCTTATCTCCATGAATCAAAAAAATTTCTGCAGCTACTAAAATCGTTGCACAATTCATCACAGGGCGTTTATGTAAGCGAGTAAACCAATCCTAAATATAATGAGTTCTTTTAAATTGAACGGAGACCTCAAAATGGTGTACACCAAAATTTTTGGGCTCAAATTTTTAAAATATTTCTAAATTAAAATACGTAGTTTCAAACGCTAGTTGAGTGATGGATCAATTAGATTACCAAACGTACATATATCAACGTTCGCAATAATTACTGTAAGGGATTGCTAAATAAATTTGGACAGAGTGTGGCCCAATGTTAGCCGTGATGCTTCATTTTTTACTTATAGTAATAATTATAATACACAACAGCTTACCATTCTGTCTAGCTACAATTATCTAAATCAAATTCCATTCTATCATAAAATTTCCCACCTCATAAAATCATTTCAAAAATGGATTGAATTTGAAAATGGATTCTACGCAGAGATTACGAAGAGTATACTTGCTTTAAATATTATATTAAGGCTTTTCTTCTACTGTCTTCCCAATAGAACACTTGCAAAGAATTTTGTAACTATGATTTCAAAATGTTTGACATTTTCAACATCATGTTATACAAATAAGAAACTAAATTACCAAAAATACTGGAAATTCTAACTTTATCAGTTTCCGCTTTACATAAAATCTTTACACATTAATTACATAAATCTCTATTTGTGGTAATTTAATTACTTATTTAGCTTTTGCTAATCATAATCACCAAAAAATTAATTTCAAAAAAGTAATATTTTACACTGAGTCCACATTAATACCATGAATTGCAATATAACTGTCATTTATAGATTACATTTTTGCTAAGTATATGTTCTCCCTATACGACAAAAATTTCAATAGAACTTAATCCAAATGCATTTTTTGAGGCAAAATGTTATTGTTGAAAAACAATTTTTCTAGATTAAAGTACCAACTGAGGATTTAAGTTGCTGCCTATCAGACTTATCAACGAGCCGAAATTTCTAAGCTCAGCTCGGCTCGTTTAAATTTTAAATAAGTTCGGCTCGGCTCGGCTCGGCTCAGCTCGTCACATAAAATCTTTCAATAAGGTTCATTTCAGCTGGATTTTTTTTTAAAAATATTGCGCTCTCAGTATTTTTTCATAGTTCTTCCAATTACTTAATAAATATTTCTAAAATAAGATTATAAGAAAGACATATCGAATAAAAAAATAATAAACATCTGCATAATCATATTAACAAGAAGTACAATAAATTTCCTTAGCTTAAAAAAGGCTCATTTGTCGCATGAATCAGGCCCTGGTCGGCCTGCTTATATTAATGCTAGTCCGCACCAATTTCATGATATTTGTCAAAAAATATTTAACAATTTTTCGGTTTGCTAGACCAAAGTTGAGAATGTTTGAAACTTCAATGAAATCTACAGTCTGAAAAAGAAAAAATTATAAATCGTGTTTTAGAAGATGCTATTGTAAAATTTCCAAATGTAAATTATATTTTTAAATTTATTGCTTAAAAATAAGTAATATTTACTGAATTTGACTGGGTTTACGTGTACTGCTGAATATTATTGATTATTTTTTAATTTTGCTGATAATTTTCAAAACCTCAGCCCTAGCCGGCAAGTTCATCGATATTAGCAAATCCTACAATATGAAATATTGTTAACAAACAATTGTACAGTTTTTGGTGTGTATATTTGAATAATGTGTTGAGAATTTAGAGACCAGCCTCTCGATTTCCTGTGCCCCATGCTATTGGAAACAGAGTTGTTGCTTGCAGGTATTTTCACTGCAAAGATCTTTTTTATAGAGTCTTAATAAAATTTGTATAAAGCATATTTTTTTAACATTGTTGCATAAATTAACTAAATTCGAGGTGTTACGACATTTTTTATAAATGTTTTAAATGATTTACAATTTTATATAGATAATTTTGAATAAATGTAATTAGTCAAATGTATTTCTTATAAATTTAATTGCCTTTGTTTAATCTGGCTGTCACTAAAATTTAATGAAAACAGATTTTTAATTTATTTTTGGTGTTATAAGACAAATTTTATTTCTAAATGGCTAACACCCAATTTGGGTTTAGCAAATCAAAACTTGTTCAGTGCAAATATCTTCAATTTTCAAGTATGGATATTCAGCGGGCTTATAAACCGAAATAACATATTTCTCATCTATAGCATCCAAATCAGTTATTGAATAACTTCCTTTTCGGTGCAGTTTTCGAATATTGAAAAACACGCTCAGATATTGGGATGTTTTAGGCAATGCAACAACATAAAAGAACGAATGGACAAATGAGAAATATTATTTTTAAATTAAATGTAAATTTTCACAATAATTTTACTTCAAAAGCGCTCTATTTTGAATGATTTGGAGTACCATTTAAATCACTTCTCTTTCTTTTAAAAGAATTCCCCATTATATTCTTGTGACAGAAGATTCTGTTTTAAGCTATCTGCCCAATTTATTACGAGCATTTCTGAGACGTAGATTTTAACGTTATGCTATTAGAACATATCAAACAAAAATAAAATTTGCAATCCATGACTTACATAAAAATGCAAAAATTTCCATTCTATAAATTAATAAAATAGCCACAGGAAAAGCAATTAAAAACATTATCCACGTGACATTTTTAGAAGTTAAAATCGTTCATATGTAATTTTATGAGATATATTAATGTCCTTAAACCCCATAACTTTAAAGTCATAATATTCTAAAATTTGAAGAAAATCTTGATTAAATTATTTGTTCAATGCTCTTGCAATGTTTTTAAGATT
Organism: Hofstenia miamia; assembly: GCA_900660155.1. Classification (NCBI taxonomy): domain Eukaryota; kingdom Metazoa; phylum Xenacoelomorpha; order Acoela; family Hofsteniidae; genus Hofstenia; species Hofstenia miamia. Next base: position 63,559 of record CABFPE010000827.1, read on the forward strand.
CTTGAAACTGTTCACGTGACTTCAGACAAATTTGAAAAGGTTAATTTTATGTGAATTGACGCCAAGAATGGATAAAGGGGAATCCGAGGAACTGCCTTACTATCAATATGAAGGAATATTGTTTTAAAAAGACATATTCAGTGGTTTTCATAATAAGAAAATAATTTTATTCAAAGACTTTTTCAGGCCTTACGTTTATAAAACCTAAGAAATTAGTTTGCTTTCATTAGATAAGATGAAATTAAAATGTTTTCATAAAAAATTGTATCGCTTCATCTAAAATTTTCTACGATTTCCTTTAATTCATGTCAGATTGAATATTGATAGTAATTTGAAGTATTTTGCAACTTCTTTAATGAGTTTAATTTACATTTTAGTGAGTTCCTATACATTCAGATTTGCGAACATTTTCAATTACATAATTTAGAACATTTACTTGATGAATTTTCATAAATAATATTTTCGTTTTATCTGACGAATGAGTATAACTTGCACTGAACTGGCTTTTTGGTCAAATAAGTAATCAGAAGACGAGTACTGATATGGTAAAATCGCAAGCTAAGCTATCATCCTGTGAAAAAAATATGCTAAATTTCATGTAAATATATATAATGACTAAGAATATTACATTTTTAATTCTATATAGTAAAAATTTGATTAACTTGCAAACTTTCTGCTTACCAAAGTCAACTTCTCACGAAAACCTCAATAGAAATTAAAATATTTGATTTTGGATTTAAGAAGTTAGTATGAATATTTATTATTATGCTCATGTTTTTATTTCATCATAAATTGCTTATTAAGGTAGTTTTTTGAAATAAATCCGTTTTGTCTAATTTCTGCAAACATAAGATGGAAATTGTATTACATTGCTTACGACCAAAATTCCAAAAGTTCAATAAATCTGCTTATCGGCCATTACGGATATGGGACAGCTGATTGAGCAGCTTGGCCTTTGACATCTTATTAGACTTCTTCCGAAGCGGGGAATCCAAAACGTTAGACCCTAAAATGGTAGTTACAATACAAAGAAAATCAATTATAAAAACAGAAGCTTGTATAGTTACAGTCAATAATTTCGCAAAAAATATTTTATTAGTTTTAATCATTAATAAGTGTTGGCTTATTCTTAGATATTCTATCCATCCTTCTTTTTACTGAAAGCAAAATTTTAATTGATTTTAAAATAATACAAATGTTGATATCAATTGAAATTTGAGATTAATGCGATAGCTGCAATTAGAGCATCTGCATATCTATATCACATTTGGTAAGTTTAGTTATACAATGCCTTAGAACTTATTCAAACGCTCATTGCCGAAACATGTTGCTAACTATGGATCGAGTCTAAGTATGAATTCAAGGTATTTTCCATTTGTTTTTCTTTTTTTTACAATTGCTCTTGTTTAACAATAGAATTTCGGAAAATGGTTGTTATTAACTGAGGCAAAATTAAATCTAGTTAATAATTTATACCGAGGACGTCGCAATATTATTTATATATAAAGTGATATAATTATGCTGTGAACAAATATCATATGTATAATCATTTACAATATTTCATTTCATAAATCATCATTAAATTGGAAAATTTCAATAGTCAATCATCACAGACAAGGTAATTGTTTAAGATAATCTTCAGCTATAGTTTGACAACTTTTGATGTTTCTATTGGCGTTGCAATTGTGTCCTTGGCAACAGTAGTATTTTGGTCTTTTTTCTGGTTTAGGTACTTCTGCGCTTTCAGAATTGTTGCAGTGCTTTGGTTGTTCAGTCCACAGGAGACCTAGCGATGATTGCACGCGCTGTGCAACGCGCCAGCACTATACCCAACCGAGTCATAATCTCCTTCTGTGCAGCTTCCGTTGACTGCTTGGTCTGGATGGCGAGCCTACTGGCGATCTTCCTGATGGTCCTCATTGCTTGAATGCCCCACGAGCCGTAGGGT
>CABFPE010000827.1:66843-76943 GCA_900660155.1 Hofstenia miamia
AGAAAATTAAGGTTGTAGAATGAAAGAAAAGCATATATTGTTATTGTAAACAATTCTTAGGGTACTAAAATAATTTCTTGACTAATAATGAGCAACACATTAAAAAAATTGCCGTCATATACATAACATAATAATTTTCAAAATTGGGGAAAAGTGGAATAAAAATCATTTATAAAACTAATATAATATGCATACATGTTACTAAAACTAATTAGAAATCCTTCCAATATCATGAAAAATCAAACACATTTTGAAATTCTGAGGGAATGTTACTATTCAAAAATACTGCACAATTTTCACTCCGTCTATCTTTCTTTTCTAAAAAAATTACAAACATTAAACTAACCTATTCTCAATTTGAACTTGTTCTTAGACTATCACAGGGGTTCCTAGGCTGGCTGACCGAATATACGCCTGTTACCAATTTTTGCAAAATCTGATTCACCGGCGTTTCCTTGAGAAACTACCATGGATTTACAATAGTCGCCACAAGGCATCTCCAGTAAACCTTTCGTGCAAGACATAATTAATCTCCTTATATCCCGAAATTCAAACTTGGGATTAATTTTCCCCCATGGGGACCACTGCTCTGTCAGACATAAAGTATTACATGAAAAGAAATTAATGCTTTTAGAAAGGAAACAATGCAAAAACAATTATAATCCTGTTTAACAAAACGTCAGTATCTCTTAATAGACTAGAACATTAAATATTTTGGTGGTGATTTATGTTGTATTATTTGAATCTTGATGTGGTAGATTCATGGTTTCTTAGTTCTCTTTAACTAGCTTCTATTTCATTGAAATAACCGATTTTGAGTATGAGATTTTATATATATATATAGCCAAACAATTTCATTAAACAAAATATACATAAGATGTTAGAAATATTATGTTAATCAAGCCATAGTAGGTTCAATGTGATACACATTGACACAGGGGTCAGTTCTTTTTACAGCACTTAGTGCGCTTGCATCACCTTGGTTTAGTTGCGAAAAGTAGGAGGTGGGGTCCAAATGTGGTTGACTAATGGCTTTAAGCTGTTTGCTTTTATATAATATTTTAGCCTAGTCACAACAAATTCATAACCTCTAAAATAAAATAGTACAAATATATTTTGCTAATTCTTAGCTTCGTCAGAAAAGCTTATAATAAATATTATAAAACTAAATATTGGATCTATAAGAGAAAATGTAAGATAAACATCAAGCATTTATTAATGAAACTTATTTTCAATTTATAATTACCTGCCATTTTTGAAGGTTTTTCAAACGTTATATGCGAAAGCACTTGCATTTGTAATGAAACTTACGTTGAGGAATACTTTGCAGAAGAATTTTAGACCACTAAGCACCTATCGAATTACCAAATCATTTAATCAATCAATTATAGTATGTTAAAGTCGATATCACTTTTCGCTTGAAGTAACTGAATAGTATTTCATAGAATGCTATTAAAACCTGAATTAAATGACTTTGTAAATTATAATTTTATATTTAGTTTTGCAAAATTCAAACTTAAAATTTTCTGACAATCCTAATATTTGAATATTGTCAGTATGTTTCTGTTGAAATTTTTAGTATTCCTTAATACTAAAGAAATACCTAAATAAAATACTACTTCCATCGCATGCTGAGCAAAACTAAGATTTGATCTACAATTGGTATGTTGCTATTGAAAGAATATGTATTAATGGCCGCATAGTATTCACTGAGTTGGAATATTAATACAATTTTTGCCAGTCTGCGGTTTCCACCGACTACATTTCAGTTAACCGATGATGTATTAATTCTAGATCTTGTGAAAAAACCATTTTTATCTTCATCTAACGATCAATTATTTTTTATGTATGAATTATATTTTATTCGTCTTGGTTATGCGAGCATCGGAAATTTGCATAAAAATAATATTTTCAAATTTGAAAAACTCCAAACGGCTTGGGTTGGGCTGGATGAGCTCTAATTAAAGATGTGCTCTGCATATGTACTTTCACATAACAACCAACCGATAAGTATCATTTGTCCCCAACAATGTTGATAAATTGATTATTGAGGAATAAAAATTTCCGAAAGAGATATTTTTGAAACATCAATTTGTACTGATTAATCAATTAATATGTTGGCACATAAACTAAAATATTCATAATAACATTATCTTCCGCAATAAATTTTTTTACATTTGTGATGAACACTTGCTGCCATAAGCGTTTTTGTTTGTAGTGGATAACGAGAGCTAGGCTGATATTAATAAAATTGCAGCCCGAGTAATAAAAATTTTAGTGAATTTATGAATTTTAGTAACTATGAACACTAATATCAAAGAAGGAAACATGTATGCTTAAAAATTAAAATTTAAGATATTTTATACCATTACAGAACCTTCAAATTGTCAGTAGATATATTACAAATTTCTGAAAAGTGTCACTTCTTGTCAACAGCTTGTATTTTTCAAAGGGGTATACAGTACTGGCTAAAAGTTTGGGAACACTTTCCAAATTTAGAAATTTTTGTATTTTACACTAAAAAACGCAATGTAGAAACAATATGATAACAGCGTGTAGAAAGTAAATAGTTAATTCAGAAAAACTCACAAATATTCTGAATGTCCGCCATTATTGGCCAAACAATTTGACATTGACTCGACCAGCTTTCTACAATAATCATCAGTAATATCTGAGCAACATGCTACTTTAATTTGCTCCTTCAGATCTTCGAGTGATGTGCTTTGGCGCTTCCTTAGACAGTTTTTGATGTGATTTCAGCAATTTTTTATGACGTTGAGGTCTGGGGAGTTTCCCGGCCAGTTCTCAAGCAGCCGAAAGTCTTGTGATGCAATCCACTGTTTCACAATTTTGGTGCTGTGGCAAGGAGCACTGTTTTGTTGTAGTACAGATGTTGAAGCTGCATAAACATGGGAACTTTCTTCTGAATTATTTTTGCAGTAGGCCTCGGCTGTGACAGTCTCATTGTGAGGAAAAAAATGCAGACCAGCACGACCATTCGCAGTTATGGCTTTCCAAATCTTCGCAGAAGGTGCTGAGCGGACAGTTTGTTGCTTGTAACCTGTGTTGAATCTTTCGTTTCTTGGTCGTCGAACGTGCCATTACTTGATGCCACATCTCAGGGGTGTAGTGTTGGTATTGCCTGCAGAAGCGCAACCGGTCTCGAATGTTCTTTGAAGTCCATCGGAGTTTGGCTGCCGATTTGCACGATGAAAGGTCAAAGGTAGTGTTCAATCGACGCCCAATGGTGCATGTTAATACATTCTGCACTACCGCACCTAGATTTGTTTGACTTTAGGAGATGAAGAGAATGGTTGATTGAGGACGTAACGGTGAATGAGACGAGCAGTCTGAAGGGTTGTCACTTTTGGTCTTTCTGACCGCTTGCGAGAGGAAAAATTTTGCAGTTGCTGATAGCGAGTAACACTTCTGGATACCGAAGATACTGACACGCCCATTCTAACAGCTATAGTGTGATAATTGTACCCCTCCTAGTGCAAGATATGAATTTGAGCACGCTTTAATTGTGAAATTTCATTGCCACGGACCATATTTTAAACTATACTGATAGTGCTTTTTCAGTGAAAATGTATTGTGTGTAAATCTAAAGTTGTGTTAATTTGATTGGCCAAATGAATCTGTTGTAAATTCTAAGAAAAAATTGGGATTCTAGGAAGTTTACGATGTTTCCAGGAAATAGCATAAAACTCGCTTTAGACAGGTTACTGTTCCCAAACTTTTGGCCAGTGCTGTACAGTCGCAATATCCCAATTTCGTAAATTCGGTGGTATCAAGTACCCAATCTGCAAATTCCAACTTCACTGAGAATAAATTCTGAAAATGGCCTTTTAATTATGTGAGAAATTCAATACCATATGATGAATAAATTATTTAAATTTATGGAATTTGTTATTATCATCGCATCTCAAGTTTCTTAGAAATTGTGAATTAACCTTTTAGTACTAATAACCTGTAAATGTGTGAAGATTGTATTTCAGTAAATTTGACGAAATCTGCATAAAAATTATATTTAAGAATTCCTGCTCTTAAGCTTTCAAATGATTCATTTTCGATTAAAAATGATGCAAATTTATGGAAACTGTTCATTATTTGTACTTAATGCTATCGTTTTTGCAAGGACATCATTACTAAAAAACTTACTGTATGAATGTTATTGTTTCAATTCATAATTAATGTCTAAATTTCAAAGCAAGTGAATTCAAGGCCTCGCAATTTGCAGTACTAAAAATAGCAATGAAACAAACACAGCTAAGAACAAAAAATTGATGCAAAAGCTTGGTCAGGAACTCAGTATAAAGAACATCAAAAACTTTTAACCAATTCTCGATTCTTACGGTCATTGTATTTGTGCAAAGTAAGTACGGAGTAAATGGTAATTTTAATGTTCCATCAAACAAATTCTAGTTATTTAAAACAATTGAAATTTTTTTTAGAAATGCTGTATGTAAAAGTAAGGTAAATATATCTTTAACAGTTTACGTGCACGTCAAATATTTGATATTAAATTGTAGAAAATGTTTTTAATTATTATGAGTGGCCTCATTTATTTATTAAATATTCATTTTACACAATATCACATGAAGCAAAATGTTTCAATAATTATAAAGATGTTTGAGATTACTAATTCGTTGCATTGAATTCTTCAATCAACTTCTTATATTAAATATAGGCCTGTGAGGAAGGTGCTTCCATGGCCTCATTTTAGTAAATTCTACTGATATAATTGCCTACAGTAAGCTTAGTTCAATGGAATTTAGATATAAAATCTATTATGAAATTAACACATTAATTTGTAAGTTTGTTAGTAGGCCTCAGACATGGGTGATTTTTTGAAGTCCATTACAATTTAGCAAAATTTTTTGAAATTAAAATATATAATTCTTACATTCTTTGACTAAAATCTTCAAACATGACATACATCTGGTATAAAAGGCTTTTCTAAAAAATTGCGTTTTGCATTTAAGCAGATCTTTTGATGATTTGAGCTCTCTAAGTAATATTACAAAAAATTGTGATAAATATCAACTAATATTATATAAATGGTATGTCTAAGCGAATGATTACGTCTAATGTATAATAGTTGCACTTTTTTGTTTACCGTTAATTTTACATCTGTAAATAAACTTTAAGTAAGTTTTACAAAATGGGAAAGACTTGAGATTGCGTTAGTTCAAGAACACATCTACGAACAGATAGGCTACTTAGCGCTTCGTATCATCTACCACGGTATAGAGTTAAATAATAAAGCAGTCTTCCTTTTGAAATCTTTCTGGGGAAATTTCTGCGAAAAACTTTAAAAGGTCTTTGCGCTAAATATTTTTATTAAGTAACAATATCAAATTATCTATAATAATAATAAGAGTAAAAGAATAATTAACTTGCCAAATATTACAGAAAAAATATACTACAAAATATAGAAATCGAATGCTACAAGACTTATAGACCCAATTAGTGATAATAAAAACCAATGCTTGTGTTAATGTTCTTGTAGTTGTTCAATATTGGATGTATGTCGAATGCATGAAGTGTGTTGTTGTCTCCTAATATACATTGTTTTATCTGCAGTGACGTTTTTAGTTTTTTTTCTACACGTATTGAAATTATTTTCTATTCGCTGTTCATAGTCTTAATTATTCTACAATTTAATTGATTAGTAATGAATGATGAGAACAATAATAGTAATAATAATAATAATTATAATAATAATACGTAGAAGTAAGTGACAAGTGTATGCTATGTAAGAAAGAGGCGGAGACAGTAAATCATCTGATAGCAGGGTGTGAGAAGTTGGCGCAGAATGAGTATAAGTTCAGGCATGACAAGGTGGGACGAATGGTACATTGGAGCTTGAGCAGGCAGCATGGGTTAGAAGCAGGAGACAAATGGTATGAGCACAAGCCACAGGGAGTCATAGAGAATGACAAGGTTAAGATACTATGGCACTTCAACATCCAGACAAGCAAGGTAATAGAAGCAGTGAGGCCACACATAGTCGTGGTAGACAAAAAGAAAAGATTGGGAACAGTAATAGACATAGCAGTACCAAAGGACAGAAATGTAGAAAGCAAGGAGAAAGAGAAGATAGACAAGTACAGGAAGTTGGCAGAGGAAATAGAAAGGCTATGGAAGTTAAAGAAGGTTGAAGTTGTTCCGGTAGTTGTAGAAAGAAGCATAAGAGATACTTGGAGGAGTTGAGAGTATCATCCGATTACCGATTAAAATACAAAATACTATCTCCTTATTATCAAATTCAAGTGCATATGTTATCAATATTATTTAAATTCAAATTTGGTCAAGCCGCAATTTCGTTTTTAAAACAGTATATTAAATTAAATGANAAATGAACGGTCTCAAACATTTTTTATGTGTGGATAAATGTTTTAATAGTTTTCACCACACAACAACTAAATTATGGAATAACTTAAATAGAGAAATTAAATTTGAAAAAAATTACAAGAAATTCAGAAAGAAATTGCGAACATTCCCCTTAATAGACAATGCCTACTTAATGACAAAAATACACTACATTCATTTGAAAATNCAGAGGAAATAGAAAGGCTATGGAAGTTAAAGAAGGTTGAAGTTGTTCCGGTAGTTGTAGAAAGAAGCATAAGAGATACTTGGAGGAGTTGAGAGTATCATCCGATTACCGATTAAAATACAAAATACTATCTCCTTATTATCAAATTCAAGTGCATATGTTATCAATATTATTTAAATTCAAATTTGGTCAAGCCGCAATTTCGTTTTTAAAACAGTATATTAAATTAAATGAACGGTCTCAAACATTTTTATGTGTGGATAAATGTTTTAATAGTTTTCACCACACAACAACTAAATTATGGAATAACTTAAATAGAGAAATTAAATTTGAAAAAAATTACAAGAAATTCAGAAAGAAATTGCGAACATTCCCCTTAATAGACAATGCCTACTTAATGACAAAAATACACTACATTCATTTGAAAATTTTGTATAAAATGCACACACACAACACGCACATTTTAATATTATATATATTTATTATATTTGTAAATAGATTTTTGTAGTTTTGTAGTTTATAGTTTTTGTACCCTTTTTCTTGTAGCAATAAATTGCTTTTGAATCTAATTATAGAAATAATAATAATTACAATAGCTCATATTAATTCACAATATGGAACCAATTTGACTATGGAATAAATACTGAAAGAATTATAAATAGCATAGAGTGAAGAAATTATTACAGAAAAAACATGCTTATTACAAAAATTTAATATAACATACGTTCACACACAAACCAAATACTACATTGTGTATATATATATATATATATATATATATTTATTTATATATATGTATATATATATATGTATGTATGTACTTCTCATGTATTATATACCCTTTTCGCAATCAACTCTTAAAAAAATAATTTAATTTTATAAGTACACTCTTCGATTATATTTACATCAAACATTTCTGAGGTATTAAGATTACATGAATATCTGGGGATTTGGACTTAATGTCTAACCATATTTTTGTACAATAAATGTACATAGAAGAGTAGTTCAATTACTGAAATGTAGACGAATTTATTGATTTCAGATGTGATACATTTTCTAATTCGTTAGAATATTAATAATATCAATTTTTTACAAAGTCGTTTAAGACTGTCGATATTTTGACAGTAAGTTCGAAACATATTTAAAGCAAATTTTGAGATATTTTTTCCGTTCTAAACAATGAAGTGTGCTTAGATTGCATTACTTCAAACAATTACTGCCCTTGAAGTTTCTAAAAATAATTTAAAATGAAATAGACTCTCACTTTTTAGTAAGTTGCTTTCAAATTGAACGCTCCAATTCGCATAGCTAATTAAAATTTCGTGTTTATAAATAAAACAAAATTGGGGAGAATTACGGCAGGGATATTATTTCGCTCACCTACACTGAAAGCTTAGTAGATAGTTTCCAAAGAACTTTATGTCAAGGTAAATTACTAAAAATTGCTCAAAAACGTTTTGAATTATAAGAGTCGTGAAATTTGAAGTAAAAATTCAAATTTAAATGTAATATTGAAAAAATGCTTGGCCACATTTTTCAATATTAATTTCATCTTAATAGTCAAAATTTTGTCTCAAAAAGTGAATTGTCTAGATGATTTAGAGATAAAACTTTTTTGCCGATTTTCTTGCAATCTTTTAATGAACACATCCAAAACCATCTCTCTCACTTTTTTGATATAATTGACTCAAGGATATAATTTTTACTGATATTTACTAATAAATGGTTATTTCCTTCAAAGATAGAGCCGAAATGCTGCTGGCCGATAGTCTTAACTAAGCATATTTAACCCTCCCCAATTGAAAGGAAAAATTTAATATTTACTTTTATGATATATTTTCAATTGCATAAAATTGGATAAATTGGAATAAGAGTAAAATGATAACAAGGAGTGCACTTACTAGAGAGATATCATTATCCTTTTACTCAATAGCTTGATGTATACCGGTTAAAACCAGACAAGCAATGAAGTGTGCAGACCAGCCTACCGTATAGTTCAAACGACGATTAATAACTAAAGCTACAGTACCACCACAATACCTATAAATATTTGAATCCTAAAAACATTATTTTTTATTGAAATAGTGTTTTCGGCTATTCTAAAACAGCTAATCTCAGTTATAGAAACATATATTTTGCTATTTTTCACAATTGGAAGTAGTTAGCCGTTTTGGGGGAAATTACTATGAGAATAACCGTAGAGCGCGTTGAAAATCACAGCAGAAAAGGTAATTTTGACCAAATAAGCAAACTGTAATCCCCATTTTAAATATTATTCTCTAAATATGTGAATTTTTCAATATTTATAACATTAATATATATACATGTATATATATATATTATATATACATATATATACATATATATACATATATATATATATTTATATACATATTTATATATACATATATATATGTATATAATATGAATATATAATTTCACTTACACTCCTTAGGATGTTCTGAGATATTTATGTGAATACTGTAGTATAGATATTATAATTTACTAAATTTTTACTTAGGTATATGTTATAATCAAAATTTGATACAATTTTTTACATCGGTCAAATTTTTTAGGGTTAAGAAGAAATTTTAAAATTGTCAATAAATAATATATAATAATATAGTATATGTATACATATTTATAACTTAGTAATAAATATTAGTAACTAATCAATATTAAAGCATCGGATGTATTTAAAAATTCAATTAATTTAAATGTTGTAAGTCTTGAAACTTGATACCTGGGGCAAAACCTATTGGTAATAGTATCAAGTTTATCACCAGTAGCACTCAACTTGATACATGATACATAATTCTTAATGAACTTTTAAGTCTAAATATTCAGCGTTAATTGAAATGAATTTACAAATGCATTACATGTACAAACTAAAAATAGTCTTTGTATTTTGTATTTTATAATTTTTTTAAAAAAATTCTGATGAAAATTAAATTTCCTCAAGTTCTTGTTAATCATAGAGATTTTGTTTCGTAACTAAGAATTTAAATTCAAACAGAAAGCATATTTAGAAACTGTCTTAACCCTATTTTATTTGGGCTTTTCCATTGCAGTTATTCCTGAGGGGGCCGATTCGACACCCCCTAAGTTCTCGAAAACGGTGCATCTGATCAACACCAAATTGGGTTTGGAGATACATTTCAGGAATATCTATGCATAAACATTTTCCGATTCTATAATTATTATGCAAATTATTAATTAGGTTATGTATCACATTTTGCATTAAAAATAATGCATTGGTTTCATTTTATAGCCTTTACATACAAAATCGTTGATTTCGAAACTATCAAGAAATGTCAGTTTTTCATGGATGTTTTTTTAAAATCGCTATACTTTGTTACCCTTGAACCTGCAGAACAAGTCAAAAAAAGTCATAGAAGGGTAGTTTATTTAAAAAAACAGTCTCTGAATTATATTTAAAAATATGGACGAGTGGTCAAATTAGCCCCAGTTAAAATAGGGCCAAGAAGATTGGTACATATATATATATATATATATATATATATATACCAATCTTCTT